>JAQGCN010000046.1:0-57062 GCA_034699725.1 Friesea truncata | reverse complement strand
TCCAGGATGAAAGTTAATTGATTACAAGCACTTAACGGAAGTTTTGTTCTAGATTTTAGTAAAAATGAGGCCAAATATGAAAATTAAAAATATTGGAAGTGATTTTGCTGGAAGACTATTCGAGCCCCAGAAAACTATAGTTAGGTAACGCTAGGTTTTATGAATTTATTTAATATAAGTATCCATGGGGAAAAAATTTATTTTTTGGTGAAAAAAGTTTGAAAACAAAAATTATTTGTCTGAACCGAAGTTAGAATTTTAGTCATTTCTTTCTAAACTGTCGGTTGTATTCATTCTTTTTCTGTCTGAACTTGAACGTTGAGCTTACCTTTCTTAAGAAATTTTAGTATTAATTTTTAGATTTCAAATAAGTTTTTTCAAGTCTTACAAATTTATTCTTTACAAATTAGTGACAATTTACTACCATCAATTTAATTAATCATGGATCAAGAATTCAAGTATGAATATCTATCTTGTAAGCCTGAATTGATGAATATGGTTGGAGAGTATTACGACAAATTATTTCACCTCTGGAGCTTATATGGATTTACGCCTGCCACAATCGATAAACGGAGTGCCACTGCATTTTTGCATACAAAAGTAACAATTTCCATTTAATACTATCATTTCGTAATTAGTAATTACAATTTTGCCATTTTTAAAAAGGATTTGTTCGTGGATATGGTTGCTGAAGAAGAAAAACGAATGCAGGAAAAGAGAAATGAACTTCAAGCACACCAAGATAGTGTTACCAAATTGTGTCGAGATTTAAAAGAGACTCCTCGTCCATTGGAATCTACTACTATTATTCAACAATGTGAAGAAATGATACGCATTGAAAGTCAATTAAAAGAAAGAAAAGCAGAAAAGATGAAAGAATTCATCGAACTTAAGGAAACTGAGAGAACTTTACGTGAGGAACTTGGAGAACGGATGTCCGACGAAGCATTGGATTTTGATGGAATCCCAGGAAAAGAACACGCAAGATATTTTATTTTATTTTAATTAAGAAAAGTTTTCATATTTCTTATCATTTATTTTAGATTCAAGGATTGAAGAAATTGTTGAATGATTTGCGACGGAAAAAATCTGAACGAATTGATGAATTTTCTAGAATTCAACCAGAAATTAAGAAACTCTTGGATCTTCTCGAAAGAGATCCATGCAATGATATTGAAGAGATGATCATGGATTTGAAAGAAATCCCAACAGTTTTCAGTGAAGAATTAATGGAACAGTGTCAAAAAATTGAGAAGGTTTTATTAGCTGAAGTTGAATTGAATCGGGCAGAAGATGAACGACTTCGAGATGAAATTGTTGAGCTGCAGCGACGTCTCAAAGATGAGCCAGAAGCATTGGCACCACCGATCCCTCAAGGTTATACTCCTAGTATTCTTTTGAAGGTATGTCAAATTAACTTTTACGACCGTGGCTGAAGCTGACTGGTTAACTCATATTAATTATTTCATTCTTTAATTTTTTTTTAGGTAAAGGAAGAACATACTCGACTCACTCAACTCAAGATGTCAAATCTTGCAACATTTATTCAACGTATTCGCACTGAAATTGAGCAGTTAGCAGCTGAAGTATTGAAGAAACCTCTTCTACCAGAATCTGTGGATCCCACTGAGAATTGTTTGGAATTGCATGAAAGTATTTTAGAAGGTCTCAAAACATACCAAGTTGAACACAAGAAAATTATAGAATTATGGCGAAAGAGACAAGGACTTTGGAACCAAATGCTTGATTATGAGGCGAAAGCTGACGATCCAAATCGACTTAACAACAGAGGTGGCACATTACTCAAAGAAGAAAAGATTCGAAAGGGGTAAGTCTCAGTCTCTCGAAGTCCAGTTGTCGTCGACTTCCAAACTTTTCTTTTGTCTTTTGAGAAGTGTAGAAAAGTTATGCGGATTCTTTTTCTCATTTTCTAGTCTTGAGAAAAGTCTTCCAAAATTGGAAAAAGAGATTATAGCTCTAGCGAAGACATGTCCAACATTTTTAGTTTTCGATATGGATGTGGAAGAACTCATTGAGGACGAGAGAGAGAAATTCAATAAGGACAAAGAAGAGAAAAAACAGACCAAGGTAACACTAACACGTAACTGGTCTATAAAAGCTGGTATTAATGCTAGCAATCGTACATTTCTCAACTACTAATTAAGGTAATTAAATAAATTGTTTTCTTTTTTGGTGACCTATTACTGCAATCCAGAAGCAACAAACACAAACAGCAACTAGTAACGCAATGAATACCACGCGGAAACGACCTATGACCCCTGGTTGCGTTAGTGGACTTGCCACGCCTGGTTCCAAGCGTGGAAAGATGATGACCATAACACCTGTTAAGCCTGTAAGCTCATCCATCATTTCCTTCCATTATTTTTAGGCTCACGGTATTCATTTTAGCCACATAACGATTTTAATTATTTTAAGTAGTCTGCAACACCTAAACGAGCCTTACGTTCAAGCACGTCCAAAGATAATCTCATCCCATCGCCAACTTATTCTGAATTTACAGTGAGTTAGTTCGTTTTGCTGCTTCTAAGCTAGTATTAATTGCCATTAGAATTAGATTGTATAGTTAGGTATTGCTTTATAGGCTATTAGCATCCTTATAAACATATTTCATCAAACTGATTTTGTTTTTTTTCTTACAGAGTTATAAACAAATCTTTCAATCTACAATGAATGAACCCAAAAGTGCTGGCCCTCAGAGTCAAGTCGGAAGTGCGAAAGCTAAGACTCCAACGAAAGGAAGAGTCATTGCTACTCCACGGATGGCTATGCAACCACGTGAAATCAAAGATAAATTCTAATTCCTCATTCATAGTGTCGTGTATATTTTTACAATATTTCTACTTAAAAAAAAATTTAACCGTATAAGCTTTTTTCATTATCTAAAATTCTAATATAAATTAAATACTTGTGGCTTTGCTGAGAACGTAAAATAACGTATCATTCATTTCGCTTTTATCTTTTTTCCAAGCAAAAGTTATAATTTTGAACTGGAGTTTATATTTGAAGGATCCATTTATAAAACTTGGCAAGTAGAAAATGGGAACATGAGAAATTGATTTGGAAAATCCTATTTTATTCCTCCCTAGTTTTCCATAAACTAACATTCTATCGAAGTCTTCTTTGATAGTAACTATATATTTGAACTATACACTACTGCTGAATTTGCGAATGTTTTATCTTTATCCAACCGACGAATTTGAGCAGTCCGATATCATAAATTAGAATAGGCTTCATAAAGTCACCCACTCTGTAGTCTCTCTTAAATAAAACATTTCGAGTAGTAATAGTAAGAACTTTCTTTTTTCTTCAGAGTAGAGTCGAAAGATTTGTAAAACATTCACAGCCTATTATAACATTTCTCTCTTCTTACTTTCACAGAATCCGATCCTTCTTCCTGGTTTGCTTGGAGAAAGTTTTCTTCTTCTCAACTACTAACTTTACAATTTAGAAGTATTTCATCAAAGAGAAAGAAGAAAAAAAAGGAATGCTGTTAAACTATTGTTAAAGTAGTAGTATTTTACTACTACTTTTTTTTCTATCTGATTTCATTCGAGTAAGAGTTAGAAAATGGGGGTTCGTAAAGCTTGAGTTATGATTCGATATAAAATATCTTTCTAACGGGGCTACGGGTCTTAAAAGTGTCAGAAAGGCTTTTGCCAAAGAACTCAATGGTCTAAGTACCACACGCTATTTTCCACGGCTTCTTCCCTAGAAAACAGTTCGTAGAAAACTCAAATGCTTCAGGCACACATTTTCTCCACTTTTGCCTTATTTTCCTTCTCTTTTGGTTCATGTTCATTGGACGAAGTTATTTCCTTACAAAATTTCTATACATTTGGACTTTCTCTTTATTCGCTCCAGTAGACAATGTCAAACATTGTTAAGCAGAATTGGCAAATCTTGATAAAGTTACTTTACTAAATTTTAAATTCTTTACGAAATAATAACAATATTAACTACAGTGTGTCTTAAGAAACCCATAGCTAATGTTGAAGTTGATGCTTTAGTTATGATGAGAAGGTTAGAGTTTTAAAAATCAATTTTTTAATAAAAATTACTCCAGTTGTCATCGTCATCCACTTTCACTCTTGAATTTCCAAAAGAGAAAGTAGAAAGAGCTAAAAAGGAACTCTTCCACTTCCGCTCTCTTCTTTTTTTCCCTGCATCCTTGTATTTGTGTTAATGGCAAAGAAAGATACTTTCAAAAAAAGGAAAATCGGATGAAGGGAGAGGTGACGGAAATGTCAGTCAGAGTAGACACTGATGGCTAAAGTAAAAAAAGAAAAAAAACGCAGAAGCTTTACCCTAATCGAGTAAATGCTTCCTTGGCGTAATTTATTGTAACTTTGGACTTACTTTATGGCATTAGGCCTCGAGGTCCTATTCACTGACTTTGTCTCTTAAATACTCTACCACTACTTCTACTACTGTCGTACCATCCACCAAAAGCTTACTGTCAGTCCTGCCTGGCTCAAGTTTTAGGTTTCTGATAGTTACGTATCTGACATCTTAACGATAAGTAACTCTTTCTGGCCCTTCGTTTCTTAGAACCTGATGTGTGCATAGAGTTGGAAAAATAAAACTTACCAAACGGAGCCATACGTTTGACTTCATGATTTGATTCTTCTCATTCTGTAAAAAGAAAGAAAGTTTTTTAAGAAATTGTAATTTCATCTTTTGATGATGAAATGTCAAATTTAATTTGACAGTTATAATAATTCGTTTTGGGAAATTTGGATTTATGTACTGTGGTTTGGGTTTTTTTTGGTGTATGCTTTTTCTTCTTGTATTGAAAGTTTGAAAAAGTGAAAGTTTTTTTTCCTAAGAAGAAAGATAACTAATGAGGAAAAAACTTATAAAAGCATGATCAAACGACTGTTGTTAGTAGTAGAGTTTTAGCCTTTTATACCATAATTGTATAAAGTGTTTGGTGGTTAGAATAAAGGGTGGTAAAGTTTTCCCTTCAGATTTGTATTGTAGATTAAGTCAAAGAGAAAGTTAGTGATGAAGATGATGATGATGCTTTGAACTCGGTGCACGTTTTACTTTCTCCTTCCTCTTTTCCAACAACCACCACCACCTTTGTAACCATTATTCCATCCGTTATTTTTCTTTCTACCTTTTTTCTAAACTAAACAACCAAGAATGCTAAGCACGTCCAATCTATCATTTCCCATCCCCCTTTTTTTCCCAAGCAATATTATTATTATCATCTTTCTCAAACCAGTACTCTGAAAAAATCATTCGTATTTCTTACACATGCTCCGGGAATAATATGTTTTACCATAGTATGGAAACATATGACTTTCTATTGTAAAGTTTAAGGATTATACAAGTTTCCCGTAGAGAGTTCTTCTGGAAAGAATTTTTCATTTTCACACGAGGACATTCTGAGCCTCATCTCTTCTTCTGAATGATCCCTTTTTTGCTTTTACTTTCTTCTATCCAACTACTACCACACCACCCAAAAATATTAATGGTTTATTGGAAAATTTTTGACAGTTATACTTTTAGAAGAGAAATTTTCATAAGGTTTTATTTTCTCTTTTGAATAACGAATAGATTCACTGGATGATTTTACATATGAAAAAAAAACTATCATAGAAGAAAAAATTCGACTCAAGAGTGGAGTATAGCAGTGAGTGAGTGGTCGCTTGAATTTTGATTACAAAATTCCAACAACAAGGGCCAAAGTACATAAATCATACTATTGTATTCTATTCAAGATACTAAAGAAAAGTTATGAGAAACCACATAGCAAAACTTACCACATTGATGAGTTGGACAAAGGCAAGTCCGAATTTAACATGAACTTTCTCCGTCATATTCTGAACCGGTCGTATGAGTTTATTGTAACCACGAAATAGATCACGAACTAGTTTCTCCTCATCTTCAGAGCATCGACCTAAGAAAAAATGTGTTTGAATTATATAACTTATTTTATGAATTTTTTACATAGAAGTTAAACTCATAAATCATTCCTACGCCTTCCTTAAACGTTTGAGAGAAAGTATTGAAAAGTACCTCATTTTAAAGTATCCTAAATATAAAGTTTATTGAAATAAAATGTTTACTTTTGGTAAAAGTGGTTTAGGATTTCTATTCAAATCTCAGTGATAACTGACAAGACGAGTCTTAAAATGTGAAACCGATAGAAATGGAGTGGAGCGTGTCTTTTGGTGAAAGTCTATTTCATTCTTTGTGGGAGGTTGGAGGAAACCTGGTGATGATGATGATGATGGGATTCGAATGTAAATCAACTTTACATTGATAAGAATCTCCAGCTCTACTTTAACTGTTGTTCTGAAAGAATTGAATACGCTGAAAACATCTGGAAGTGTCATCAAGTGCACTTCGTTGCCAGACGCTGTTCCCTGCTGTTTCTTTTAAGATTTACTAAATTCAAGTATACTTTTAATTTACATTAGCATCCTTCAATAGCATTTTAAACATAGCTGCTGAAATTCGGTCAATGAGTCTTTTGACGCATAATAATTATAATAACGCACGAGTAAAAATTTTAACTTTTAATTAACAACATGATCCTAAGTTTTTTAAAGTTTGACTTAGTCTTACGGAACACGAACATGTTTATTTCTTCTTTACTTTTTCATCTTAATTTTTTTGTATAAAAAAATTTCAAATAAGTCAAAAGAGAAAGTTTATTTACTTATTTAGTTAGAGACGGTTTAGATTTTACTACTCCCTCAGTTGAGATTTTTTTTATTTTTACTACAGCAACAACAGCGAAGCGACATAGGGTTGACTGGATAAGTTACGAAAAGGGAAGAAGATGATATAAAGTGGAACGTAGTCTTAAGATGAGTCTCTTGTCTCTTTTGAAGTCACTTTCTCATTGGAGACTTTTACTTCCGTAGTTCACTTATTTCAGAGAGTTCAAATAAAGCTAAAAATGTAAAGAAAGACGACGAAGACTTCAACGTTGTTGTATTGCGGTGGATGGATTATATTTATCCTAAACTTTGTGTAGGAAATAATAAGCAAGTTTCAAAGTTAAACTTAAAAACAGTGTTTGCTTTTTATATTCATTCGTTGTTGAGTTAATAAAAAAACAGAGAAACAACTTTGTGAGAAGCACCTTTCTTTGCCTCTAACCCTGTCCTGTTTACAGATTTCTTTTTCTATAGTCAACATTTTGAATTTAAGTAAAGTGGATTTTCTTCGCGTAGCTACGTGTCTCGAAGTAGAAATTCTAATGCCTCTTCCAATATGCTAAATCATGAGACTTGAGCCTACCGACAACGGAAGTTCAACTAAAACTTAATACATCCTATTCCCAACTTTCACTTTTGTCTAATGGAATCTTATGTAAATTTATCCAAGAAAAAAAAAGGTAAAAGAAGAGAAAGAAAATTCTTTCAAGGATCCTAATCTAAAGATACAAAACCAGAGTTTCTTTTTCAGTAGTAGTTTAGTAAAAGAACCAAGAAACAGGAGAGCTGAATTCCAGAAATAGAAGTAAATTTTGTGAAAAAAAAATAAACAGTAAAAAGAAAAGAAGAACCTCATAATGAACCCAAGAGAGTTGGATGATGATTAGATGCAAAATAGGAAACCCTCTTTTACTTTCTCCTATCCTCCAATTTCTAAGTCCTTTCTTATGTCTTCAAAAGAGAAAATGTAACAAAAGTTGAAAGTCTTTTTTATTATGAAACGATATGCTAAGTTTCTCCATTGCTACGTTCTGTGTGTAGACAAATTACCCAAATGGGAATTATTAATTCCATTTCGAAGGATTCTTTTTAGAATTGCTAAACTAAGTTAAAGATTTTTTTTGCTAAAGTTTACCCATTGTCTTATTACTTTCATGACATCATGTTCTCAATACTAAAGTGAAAGTTCAAACAAAATTGACAAAAAATAATCCTTAAAGTATCATATTTTAGAATTTATGCCGTGTCTCTCCTTCACAAAAAAAGGCTTTAAACATTGAAACCTTTATGGCTTTTGTACTAAAAAGTGAAAAAGAGATATATGAATTTTTTATGTACTTTTTATAGGTTATGCATAAAATAACCATTAAATGAAATAGATTTGTTGCACTTTGTTTTAGATATCTCTTTTAAGGTTGCGTGAAGTAAAGAATGGAAAAAATTATATATCTGCCTCAATTTGAATTTGACTTTATTGAATGTTTTCTAGTTCTAGGTAATTAATTACACTTTAAGAATGGTTATGCTGCTAAAATGAATGTTAAAATCTAAATGATACATAAAATTTGTTTAGTTGTTTGTGAACTATTTTCGGCATCAATACATGATAAATCACATCCGTATTGATTTTGGATAATTAATAATAAAATTTAGTCATGAGACATGAGTCAAGAATAATTTACCTGCATTTTTCCCAAAGTTACCCTGTCTTGACTACAAATCGAAATTCTTAAGATTATCAGAAGAAAGTTTTTTAAACATGGCAGATCGTAAGAAGGATGATGAAAAAAATCACTTTAATTCAAACATTTTTAGTTGGTGTATTCTTCTTAAATGAATAATTCCAAAACCAAATATTTCTATCGTTTCTTGACACAAAGATTTTACAATTTTAAAGGATGTTTTAGGAATTTTGTAGCAAATGTTTTCATCATGAGTACGTAAAACTCACACAAAACAATTGCAACACTGATCGTAATACACCAAATGTAAATTATAAATCCGGTGTATATATTGGATTCCAAACCTAATGGAGTCGGAATTCTAGTCAAGTAACTTCGTTTTGTTGCATTGATAAGCAACATATCCTCATATGTTGGGTAGTACATTTTGAACCACTTTTCACAAATTTGAAACACTCCAATTGCCATTAACGTCTGTATTCCTTTGTATAAATCTTTTGTAATTTTAGTATTTCCATGTACGTGGAATGCTTTCCATTCCAGTGCTAATGTATCCTTTCCTTTCTTAACTGATGAAATTTTAATATTTTTGATCTTGGCGTAATTAGTAATTGCATCTAGCTCACTATCCATGCCAATAAAACCAATTCTGTCGCAAGTTGATAGAAATTCAATAATATGACCATGATTGAAATTTATGGTTGTATTAAAAATTCTTAAAATTCTTTGGTTGAATGGAGCATGAAGTAAAAGTGACTTGTGAAGTGGTAAGTAATATTTTGGAGTATGTATTGTGTTATTTACTTTCGTAAAGACGAAAGCAAATGCAGATTGACAAAAAATGGTTAGATCATTGCTATGTTTTTTAAATGTTTTGTCTTTGAAACCTGTCATGTTTTCAATGTTAAGATGTTTAAAATCTGATACAATTTTAAAAATGTTTTTATCACACTTAGCATTAAAGTTTGGCAGCGATGGAAACGAATCCAATATTGAATTATAATGAGAGTAGTTATTGAAAATTTTATCTGGATTTTTTCCTCCTGTATACATTATATATGCGTTGCAAATTTGGTAAACAATATCTTTGTCATCTTGGAAACAGGCGTACAGATACAAGTCGTAAGCTTTTTTGAATGTGTAACCGTTTTTATCAGGTTTATACATGGTTCTGGAATAAAAAAGTTTGTAGAATTTATTTGAAATTACAAATATAAACCCTATTGTTTCAGAAACAGAATTCCATTTAGCTATAAAAGGGATTGGTGATGTTAATTCTGACACAAAGACCCCTTTGTATGCGTTGACAAGTGTTACTACAGCAACTAACCAACTACACAAGATGAGCTTGGTGTATTTGTTTAATTTCAGAGAGTTGGAAATTGTTGGGCTTACTTCAAGTGCAGCAGATATGTTGAACATAACCAGTTCAATTAGCAGTCTCATATTGCTTATAATGTTAAAAAAAAATTCGTAATTTAATATTTGGATTGAAATTGGTAAAACAAGAAATATAAGCGCAACTATTAATGCCCATGTTGCAGTATCGAATGCGTATGTATAAAAAGCAAAAGACATTTTAGACTTAACGCCGTCACAAGTAATAAAATTGAAATATTGAATTCCAGTGGGGATAACAAAAGGACGGCGAACAAACTTATTAAAAAATGTATCATGCCGAATGTTAAGAAGAAATATCTTTTGTCCGAAATCAAGGTACATTTTTCGGTCACTTTCTTCACAACATGGTGCAAGTATCCGTGTTTGCTCCAAACATAGCATGGTAAAAATATACTCAAGCTTCTTATTCGGATGCTCGTGCATCAGGTTTCTTCCAATTAGTTTTGGTGTAACTTCATTAGCATGAATAAATTTAGTAGCGTTGGGTTTTAAAGCATTGAAGCGATCAAACTTTAAAATCGTCTGCATGCATTGTTCAAGAGATTGCCTCCAGTTTCCGTACACAGGTGCCAATTTATCTTGTACTTCGAATCCTTCGATTTTGTACCAAAATACAGCTTTATATGAAAAAATGTGGAATAAAAATAATTCGGTGTTTTGTAACTCTTTTAAGTGGTAGAATATTATAATCGATTTTGTCAGACGGGTAAAATCAGAGGGTTTAGATTCACCCTTCACCATCCAGTAAGAGGAGTCATAAAATTCGTTGAATGTTGTTTGTTGGTTCTTGCTGAAAAGATGAATTGTTACTTTCTCTGAATTAGAATAGATTGATTTGTTCTTAATTTGGTAAATTCCGTAATATGATCGATCTTTCCAATCTTCGAATCTTGTCAAATTACGATATAATCTAGGATATTGAAATATTTCAGGGAAAAGAAGAAAGTTTTGAATGCAGCTTACAACTTTTTTCATAAATTTATTTTCAAAATTCTGAAAATTCTTATCAAAATTTTCCCAAAAAGTTGAATTTATTTCTTGGATTATTATAACAGCAGGGACTGTTATTCCTGTAATAATCGTGCGAGAATATTGGTATGAATGTATTATATTTAAACATTCCCCGTATTCGTTTACAATATTTTCAAAGTGTTGGATACTTTGAAGCAGAAATGCAGGCACTGGATATAATAAAAGTATGACAAGGATTTGAGTGAATTGAACTAAAGCCATAACGTTAATTTTGACTGCTGAACTGTGATGGTAGGATATGTTAGTTGTCAAAGTAAAACTGAACCAATTTATAAAATTCTTATATTCCGGCCAATCTAATTTACTATTGAACAACAGCATGCAATGTATAATTTGAAAATAATTCTCACTGGAAAACTAATAACGTTTACTCCAAATTGTAGCATTATTAAGTTTTCGTGTGTCATTATATTTTGAAAATGTGGCTTATAAACCATCACGAATCACGAATTGTTAAATTTAAAAAGCGATAAGCATTATAAATGCAAGTAAATATTTATTTAAAAACAATATCACAAAAATGATGTTTTAGCAAATCAAACAAACAAAAGTTTGAAATTGTGCCTTAATGAAGTTAAATTCAAATCATTGAATTCAAATTTAAAGAAGTTTTTGCAACACACGTTGCAAAACGTGAAAAAAACGTTGAAAAGTGTTGCAAAACGATGAGATTGCAAAAACATAATTTCCTCAAATCAACTTTTTGAAAAGAATCTTCTTTAGAGAAAATGTTTAAGAACGCATTTATGAAAAAGTTACAGTAACACCTTAATATCTTATAAAGAAAAAAAATAAGGATGAGGAAGAAAAGTTGGATATAAGAAGTTTAGTTATTGAAGATTTTGACGTGAATAGACGCATTGGAAAGGAAGAACCACAAAAAGAACATCATTAGCTTGTAGCCAGCCTCAGCCGGAAATTAATATTGAGAAGAGAAGAAAACCGCAGGACCTTCCTAGGCTCTTCATCCGCACCTACAGTTTACCCCTTCCTTAACTTTCACTCTCAACTTTCTCCTTTCTCATGTTTTTACATTTTCATGCAGGCAGAGGACTAGAAATGCCTTCGGCCCATAATAGTAATTCATGCTCAAATGTAAGTAATAAACCTCGAGCTTCTTCAATCTAATGGTTATGTATGCAGAGTAGAAGTTCATCTACGAAGTGTAATATATCTCAATCCACCACGGCACACAGCCCAATTTAACTATACAAACATAATAATATATCGGTAGGTAAATCCTCAGAAACGTAATTTAAACCCCAATCAAGATTTATTAAAGATAGAAATTTTTGTATTCAAAACATGGAATGGATATAATATCGTGTTTCGTGTTTAGCAGTGTCTAAACACGAATAAATAGTAGCAGTCTGGAGGAAAGTTTTCCACAACAAAATAGTACTAATTATAATTGTTTTTCACGTTTCATTTTTTTTTGCTTGGGATGAGTTTGGTTTAATTAACTTAAAAAGCAATTAAGAAAAGTAGAGCTCAAAACTTCTATATGCCAGTGAAACTAAAACTTGAAGTGTAGATAAAGAAGAATGTCATTTTTGCCTCAAAGCATGATAGTATAGTGATGACAAGGGCTGATGCATCAAGATACGAAGAGCCCCTTAATAGCCTTTGTATGAACGGAAATTATTTTTGGCACTCTATCTTCTCCGCAAGTGGAGTTTTTTAGGTGTTGGTGTTAGGCTTTTTATGCCTCCGATAGCTATCTCTTTCCAATTTGAGCTATAATGGACTAAATGGGCTGTTAAGTGTTGAAATTGCCATGTCGGAGCCTTGAGTCTCCCGTAGCGTTTCTAACAACGGCTGGCGGCTCAGTATGATAACGGACAAGTGGCCTTCTCAAAGAAAGTGTTACTCCAGGACCACCGTTCCGTGAAATCGTTAGGAGTTTATGCCTTTCCTTCTATCTTTCCGAATTCTTGATTGGTTCTTAGAGTGCATAAACTCTTCTTGTAGAAAGAAGTTTTTATAATGCCATGTGCAAAGAACAGTGTGTGCATATTTTAGAATAAATAAAGTAGCATTAAGTTTCGTTGAAAAACTGGATCAATATGTTTTTAGTTTACGCATCTAAATTCTCACTGTTTTAATTTACAAGAGAAGGGAATGGCGTAGCAATTAATTTTGGAAGAGGCAAGCAAGTGTTGGTTCTCCTTCGTAAGCTAGATTTTGACTTTTCCAAGGTTTAGAAGCAAGAATAGAACATGGATGTAGGAAATGGGCCTAATTTTAACTTGAGTTTCACTATTCATTAGTTTCATTCCTTTCAAATATTATACACTTGGTTTCAAACTTAAAACGAGGAAGGAAGGAACCTACTTATAGCTTTCATATTTATACAAAAGGCATAGTCTTTAATCACTACAGTGTTACTTGTATACATTTTTCTACCTGCATGTTTTGATTTTCTTAATTTTCAAATTTACAATATTTTCACTTTCATTCTTTAATTCTCACAACTTCTAAGATTTGTAAATGAATTTATTTAAGAAAGTATAATCATACTAATTGTATAGTATCAAACTTTCTTCTAATTGGTAAGTTAAACACTTAAGATGAAGCGAAATGTTTTACTAAGTATTAAGGAAAAAAAGCAATGTTGAATAGAAATATATCAAAAGAAAGAAAGTGTTAGAGGCTTTTTGCTGTTATCTTAAGAAACTTTTATCAAACGCATAAAACATCAATTAGGAGTCGAAACTACTGCGGCTGAATCTGAACAAGACTTTCTCTTCCTTTTCACACAACACTTTCTCTGGAAAAGGAAAAAGGAGTTTCAAACATCTTCTTCTATAAGAGCTAAGTTTTCTGTAGAATCCTTTTCCTCGTTTCATATTTTATGAGAATATCCATTCTTTCTTCTTTGTCTCACGCCTTCTTCCTCTTTTTGTCTGGAATATAGATTTCTTCTTCCTTTCTCTTCGTCTTCGTGCTGGTGCGATGCTGGTAGTAGTAGTGTGGGTATCTAAGTTTTGAGAGTGCATTACAACAGGAAGCATACTGCTACTACGGACAAGAGCACAACCCAGTTATCGTCTTTTAAATGGAACTCCCAACTTCTTTGTCAGCACATTAAATGAATATAAATCAAGGCGCCGGGCTTAATTGATGCTTTCTTTCATCTCTCGTGATTCATCAACTTACTTTCTTCAACTCTCTCTCTCTCTTTCCTCTGCATCAATTAACCAACTTAACCAAAGAGAAATAACCAAACTTTCAAGAAATTAAGAACCTCTTTTCTAAATCCGATTAAAGAGACTCTAACTTTTTGTTTTCAAACAGTTTTATACAAAGAAATAGTAAAAGTTAAACTAAAATTATAATTTTTAATACTTTCTTTCTTATACTCCCATCTTTTCATCAAAATAGTCTAAAATTGTTAATCTCAAACAAAAAAATTGGTAAAAAGTTATATAAAGAGTTTAGAATTCGTTAGAAGGAAAAATCTTTTAGTGAATCCAAGTGAAAGTTTAGTTGGCGAAAAAGCAGAAGAAGTAACCATCCTTTTTTTTAGTTGATGTTAAAGAAGTGGAAGTGATATGAAACTTTGGCAACATATAATGACCTTCTTCTTATCACACTTTCCTTTGCAGTCCAGTAGTAGTAAATTGCGGTAGCATCACCACTACCACCACCACACCAATAGATATAGATTTCGTTGTAAAGATTTGACGAAAAACTTAGGTTTATGTTATGTAATGATATTAGAAGAAAATTTACGAGTTGAGCATCAGATGGGCTACTGAGAGGGGATAAATCAGCCAAGTGCTAACGGATCTCAAGCAATTGGAAAACGGTCAGCTTTTGCAGATGGTTATAATCATAAAAAGAACTGAAGAACTTTGGAGAAATTGAAAATGAAGAAAACGTGAAGAGCTTTCTGATACCCTTATTATCAAAGTGTTAAAAAATCACCATTTGAAACTAAAAAAAAGTTTGTTCACGGTTATTTTAAAAAAAAAAGAATTTACTGCTTTTTGTTATAGTGTGCCATTTTTTTTAAAAGTTAGAAAGAAAAGTTTTGGATTTTTTTCTACAATTATTTTTAGGATAATTATTATTCGGTTATAAGTTTTACATTTGACAATTTTTTTTAGATAATCCTATCCTTTATAACGTCTTATACTAACTCTAGGGCACTAAAAGTTACAAATTGGAACCATTAAAAGAAGAACAAGGAGAATCTGTCCAAAAAAACAAAATTACAAAAACTTTTTGTCTTCCACATCAAAGTTTTCTCTTACCCTTAATGGAATCTAATCAATTTTGTCTTTTCTCCTTTGAAGAGCCTATCAGAACTCTCCAATTTGACGTGCAGTTTAGAAAATAATGGGAACCGGGATTTTGATACGGTTTCTATCTCATTGTCTTTTTTCTAACTTTCACTTCTTCTTACACCCTCCAGCACATCATTTTCTCCCCTTCAGTATGGATAAAATGTAATTTTTACTTAAAATCAGGCTGTTCTTCTTCCATTTCTCCTATTATTTAAGATCTAATTTTGCCGATTTCATTCTCACACAACTGTAGACTATTCTTTTATTTTCAAACTAATCGAATTCACGATTCTAATCTTAAAAGTTTCTTTAAAAAGAGATATCTTTATTTCATTTCTAAGTGTGACGATTTACTTTAGTTTAAGAAATGAAGCCGTTATAATAAAATTGTGCCTAGGGAAAACTTCAATGTCATCTTAAAGGGGAAATAGATGAGAAAGTCTATCTGTGAAATTAAACGAGGAATGATAACATGCTAGAATTAGATGAACGCTTCATTATAATTTTTAAAAAATATGCGTGATTGAGTGAAAGGAATCATTTTTGATTATAGAAAATTTGAGATGAGAAACGTTTGCGGTGTTTTATATGAATGCTACACCGATTTCAAATCTGTATCTCCGTATCAAAGATAGTGTAAACCAAATTTTATTTTGAGTGTGAATGATTTTAACATATTTGATCCCATATGGTTGGCTGTAGAAAGTCAAAATGACAGCAGAGAATTCAAGAGAGAAAGAGTCAAAAAGTACTCTACAATTCTAGAACTTGTTTCATGTCAACTTCGTTCTCTTCTGCATAATAAAAGATTTAGAAATGGTTTGAAAAGTAAGCTTTGACTTTCTCTCTATGAGCAAAGTTTTTGTAGAGAGGATTTCTGGTTTGGAGATCAACCACAATTTTTCATGCTTTCAATACTCAAAGTTAGAAAATTCCTTTGTTCATAATAGTAAAAGTGAAAGTGAAGAAATGTTTATGTTATGAGTAGGAAAGAGAATAATACATTAACCAATCCAATGTCTAGTCTCTATTGATATTTTTGTCCATTGTGCTATAATAGCAATAACCAATAGAAGAATCCCATTGGCAAAGTAAATATGGAAAGAATCTTAGACTTATATTTCATAATAAATTCAAAAAGGAGAAAGCAAAATGTTTGAATATAAATTTGTGATTCTCTTCTTCATTTGTATGCTGTTCATAATAAAGAGGCAACATTGGCGATTTTAGGCTTTCACCAACCGATAGAAGTGAGCTAACTCTCACGAATCTTGCGTTGTACTTTAAGCTTTAGGAAGATTGGTCTAAATCCTGGAACGTTGTGCAGGTTCTTAAAAATCTGACGGTTTCGTCCGGTTAATAAATCAAGCTGAGCCATCTGTATTTGAAACCGTGCGAGAGAAACTAAGTAAGGAAAGAAAATTCCCTTTGTTCAAGGGACAAAATGTCAGAGAGTGAAACGTACGCTTGACTCTCTCAGGGTTCCAACTCTCTCAATGTCAGTACTCTCAAATTACACAAAGTGAAAGCCTTTGTCTCACACTTTTCTGTACTAACAATATAGAAAACTAACGAGACAAGGGGGTGAAGACACGAAAAGGAAATTTTTTCAATCATTTTCTCTTTACTATCACTGTGTGAAGGAAAGACAGATCGAATTCTACACTTTGAAATATAAGCATAGGAATTGAATTTTCTTTTACTATCTCCTTTTCCATTATTATCTCCTTTTTCTTGTTAAGAGTAAGTACAGAGTAATTCAAATCTTACAAGAAAGAACTTCAAAAAGAGACGCCTTTGTTGCTCTACTTACTTCAACCTGTAAACGGATCTTTTGATGGATTTAGATGGTAGTACATCACAATAAATAAATAAAAAAGAGGAAAAGAGGTAGCAGTCATTTCAAATTTTAATTAATCAATACACTTGATACGCTTGATAGAGCAACATCATGCACATTTACAAAACAATATTATGACAAGTACTAGAAGTGACGCTGATTGACTTTTCCGCATTACCGTTCTAAAATCCATTCTGCAAATGATTTTAGGCAATCAACCACCATACCCATAAAAAACCTGTATGTTATGGAATGAAAAAAATGGTTTATTTTTGTTAACAGAAGCATCAGTCGATGACTTTCACTTTGGTGACAGTTTTGTAAATAATGACGAAACTTTATCAATCCCCTGTAAAAAGGAGGACATTTACTTATACGACAATCCGTTACATCATGTTTATATAATTTTCTAGAAAAAATTCATGAAGTAGAAAGCCATTCCTACACAATCTGTAGTGAATGAATAAGTTTATACTTAGAATTAAGAATTGTAAATTTGAATAATTGTTCCAAAGATATAAAACCATTATAATTCAAATGAAGCTTATATGAATGTCACTTGAAAAAAATTCACATCCCTATTTTTATCATCAGTTAAAAAGAGAGGTTGAATTGGACTGAATTGGAGAGAGACATAAACTTTCATAATACATTTCAACACATGTGGCACTAGAGTTGAAAGAAGGAAAAGTGAGAGACGTTCTAAATGATCTCATCACTCGTTTCATCTCCTGGAAGCGCATTACAGGCTCAAAGAGAAAGTTACTCCAATGCAAAAGGCAAGAGGAGCTGTGGAAAAAGTTTTGCACAGAAAATTGAAGCTCGTTCAAGCTTAGGCTTTTCTCCACAGCCGCATCAAAAATCCACATTATTTTCTTTTACTAAAGTAAAGTTGTAAAAGCTCATTCCTCATGTCAAAATTTCGTCTGGGAAAATGTTTTCTCTCTCAAAACTTACCAAGAACGTGTCTCATATCACCCAATCAGAAAGGGAGGTTAAGACGTGTTAGAATTGAGTTTGATAGATGCTCTCATCTCAAAATTTTGTGAGTCGATGATTAATAGATTGAAAATAATTAAATATTTTGAGCTAAGATATTAAAGTAGTGAATTTGTTTGGGTCCTCCATTGACTCGGATTACGATTCAGCTTATAAGATTTCATCCGTTTCAAATATAAAAGAGAGAAAAAATTCATCCTTCCACTAACCTACTTTTTTTCAAGAAATTCTTTTCAATCTCACCAATTCTGATTGCTTTTCTTTAGAAAGTAGGAGAGAAAAAGTTTAAGTGCTTCATTTTTAGCCCTTCATGTTCACACCTTAAACTTTTTATTTTCAACCTGACTGAAAATATAAAGTTTAAATATTTACTCAAAGTTAAAAGAAGTCAAATGTTTGGAAGAGAGCGAAAAAGCGGTGGTTGATTTCTTGTGCTGAGTGAAAGTTTTGGTGAAAACAGAATTTATGTTTTTCTGTAGAGAAGGAGTCGTTAGAAGGAAAGAGAAAAAAACTTTTCAACTAAATCTCATTTTTCTGTGTACATTGTTAAAGAGTTCCGCGTGTCATTGAAGGTTTGAACTAGTTGCATTGAAAGATTTTTGGTTCTAAATTTTCTAATGTGATTTAACTTTCTCCGTCTTATCGATTTTTCATGCATGGTTTGCATTTGGCAGCAAAAACATAAAGTAAAAACCTTTCCAGAGATATATGCAATGTAAAATACGCATAGTATAACTTAATGCGAAAGAATAATGCATATAGAAATAAAGCTTTTACTGCTACAATTTCGCATAAATTATAACAACAATCTCACACAAAAGATACTAAATTTAATGAATTACTTTACTGGAAAAGTTTCTTCATCAAAAATAAATTATGTGAGGGCAAATGGAAATAATTTCTAAATTATTTGATTGGTGGAAAAATTATATAAAAATCACTTCATTTAACTTCATAATTAAGCAAAAATTGTTTTTTAATAGTAAAGAAAACTTCTTATTGTTTAAATTTCATAACGTTTCAAGGCTAAAATGGTATACAATACAATGAATGCTGGTAAATTAATTTCTTAAGTTTAAATTGTGGGAAGTTTTTAGCCTAAACTCTCTGCCTAATTTAAGACACGTTCTTAGTAAAAGGGCATGTGGAACTTAGCATACTAAAATATTAATGCGCTAGTATTTTCGAATGCTTTTCGATCTTGACAAATCCAAACACCTACATCGCCTGTATCAAGTCTCAAAAGCTTAAGTTTAAAATTTGAGGTCGATTGGTCAAAAGGTGTGACCTCCAGAGGTCACCAAAGTGAACATGGTCTGGTATGCGGGAATTTTTTTTTTTCGATTTTTGAAAAACTGGACACCTACATCGCCTGTATCAAGCCTCAAAAGCTTATCTTTAAAATTTGAGGTCAATCGGTTAAGAGATGTGACCTCCAGAGGTCATCAAAGTGAACATGGTCTGGTGTGATGGAAATTTTTTTTTTCGAATTTAAAAAAACTGGACACCTACATCGCCTGTATCAAGTCTCAAAAGCTTATCCTTAAAATTTGAGGTCAATTGGCCAACGGGTGTGACCTCCAGAGTTAGTTAAACACGACACGCTGGTATGCTGGTATGCTAGCTTCCACATGCCTTAGTAAAAGTTAAAGTTTTCTTTATTTTCTTCTTTTTGAGAAAAGAAACAAATGAGTTGAGTTAGAAGAAAATAGTTTTTATCATTATCATCATCATTTCACTTGAAAATCCAGAAATTCCTTGTGAAGATATAATAATCCAAGACTTTTACTTTCTCCAATCTGCAATTTCTTACGACTCTACGACCGAAATCTGAAAGTCGCTTTGTCTTACTAAAAAAGTTGAACTAAAGCTTTCACCTTAACTTTAATACTTAATCACATCAGAGAATTTTTATTCAACTTCTTTTACTTCTCTTTTCTAAGAATACAATTTAAATTAAGACTAATAACCTATTAAAATAATAAAGTTGTTTTGTTTTAAAATTCTTGTTTAAAAAAGTATAAAAAGGTAGGATGGAGTATTACTATAGATCAGGAAGAAAAAGTGTGAAAACTGAAGTTGCAAAATTAACGTCTTTTTATACTTTTTTGTAGAGTAAGCTGTTCATCACAAGATGAGAGGATTATTAAGGATGAAAATTTCAAGAAGGAATCCCTCCAATTACATTCGAGAAGAGATCAAAGTAGAAAATCTCGTATCCTAATAAATCACTCACCTCAAGATCACTCACGAACATGAAATTTACATTTCAACCGCCCCGTCTGGCACGCTTTCTCCTTCTTTGATACTCAAGTGCCATAAAGGACACTTTTCCTTTTCTCCAAGTGAAAACCACTTAAAATGAATACAAATTAGGTAATATAGCTCCTCAGAGCATTTATTCAGAATTTTCCATCAAATTATTACGTCATCCGCTTTAAGGTTTTAAACAACTTTTTATGCTTTACATCTTATAGCTACTACGCACGCGACAATTTCCAACTACAGGAAGGTCCTTCTTATCAATTTCTTTGTAAAAAAACACAACATATAATAGTGAATTTCCACAAAACATAAGGAGTTAAAATGGAGAAGTTAAGCTCTTGAGAGTTTTGAATTCTAAAAAAGTTTTTAGAATCATTCTTCTGCATTAAATTGGATCATTTAGATACGAAGATATACCACACACTCCGTTGCTCGTAATCTTAAGTCTAAGGAAGGAAGAAAAGGATTTGAAAATGTGGAGAAGATGAAGAATAATAGAAAACTTCTTGGCAAAGATTTAAATTCCTCTCCCCGAATTTATATTCCTAAGCCAACAAACTCTGAGGAGCTCTTGAGACTGACTGAATTGAAAGACAAATGGAGGAGCTATACTGGAGTCATCATAAGCGTTTCAGCGCTGTCGTGGCGAATAGCAGAGACGGAAGTACAGTATGGATCATTTCATGGGGGGATGGATGACAGTTCTAATATTGTACCATCAAAATTCATAGCTATGAGATCATACAGACCTCGAAACTAAGAAGTAATAAAAGTGAGTAATAATAGTTCTGTTTAAACAAAATTCCAATTACAATTTTAATATGAAATTAAATTTGACACCATGAGACTTTCTCTTAAAAATTGAAGGAATCCTTAAAACAAATTATAACTTATTAAAGGAAATAATAAATTTTCTTTGAATATGAATGTATTAATTGAAAAAACAAATGATATAATTTAACATGTACCATTGAATAATAAATAAGAGCAAAAACAACAAAGCAAGCTGCCGCTGGAGCTTTGCACACGTGTGCTCACTTCTAATTTCTTCATTTTCATCCAACTTACAATTTCAACACTCATTACTCCCTTGTACCAAATTATGACTAGCTCTTCTTCTTAGAAAGCTCAGGGACTTTTAAACCTTAAGGAGGAAAGCAATAGAAAATGTACCGTTATGAGGTAGACACAAGCAAACATGAAGGTCTGGAAGTTTTCTTAACTTTCTAGGAAAGTCTTTCCTTTCTGTAAAGTAAGGACAATGAAACCAGAACCTACATTTAATAGATGAGGGCAGCGACATTAGGTTATTTAATCTATTATGTATAAGGTGAAGAAGAAAGGAGAAACAAAAAAAGAATGGTGTATCTATAATATAATAAAAGAATTCAGTATTTTATTTGAAAAATTCAGCAGCTTTCTTAATTCCTGCTAGGAATTATGTAGAATCATGTTGCTCTCTCTAAATTGTTTACTTTCTAATAACTCTTCAATTGATTGAAAAAAAATCCATATTTTTTCAAGAACGTTACATCAAGGAAAATTCTTAGAAAAGTTCATATATTTATTCTCTTGCGTCTGTAAATAAAATTCACTTCCTGTTTATTTCAAAGAAAATAAAAAAAATTTCTTTGAAATTGAGACGAAAAGAAAGAAAGTTATGCTGGGTTAAATGAGAGAAAATGTGTTATATGAAGCATTGAGTATTTGGATGGAAAAAGAAAGAAAAAGGTCTCTTGAGTGGAAGATTTCTTTTTCTCACTCATCATCTCAACATTTCTTTCTACGGAAATGGTGAATTTAAGAGACAAATACACTTAAAAGAAAAAATCTTTTGGCCTTTAACAATTTTCTTGTGAAAAAATAAATTTTCAGCAGGTTTTAGTTCCTTCACTCTTAAAATAACTCATTGTTTTCTACAAGGAGAAAAAATGTAACTTCTGAAGCTTATAATTAGAAATTCAAAATTTATTCGTGTGAATGATTTCTCTTATTGGAGTTCCTTGGTAACTATATTAATTTAGATTACTTTACTTTCACTACGAGAACTCAGGATCGTGTTAGAAGGATGATTTCAATGAAGTGAATGTCCTTTGTTGAGAAAGTGTCTATTCCATATGGTAAGCTCTTAGTTAAATGCTAAGCTTTAATATCAACATTATAAATTAGTGCATATGTTCCAAACGAAAGGACTCTTCGTTGTTAGTGAACTTTCTCATTGAGGTTCGTTGTTCGCGTAACACTGTTTTAGAGACTTTGGGTTTTATTTCTAACTAAATGTAGGTCCTTCCTGAACCTTTTTTAAACCCTATTTAAATTTCAATTAAGGACTTGAAATGAAATTTACGAAAGTTGTCTTTTAGAAAGGCGGAAGTGGATTTTAAGCCTTTTCAAAATTTCTGTCCTTTGGGGACTTCTAAAGGGTTTAAAAAGTTATGAAACTGGATGTCGTCAATTCAAGAAGAAATCAATGACAAACTCTTATAGTAACCACTTCACGCAACTTCTAAACAACTCAGCACGGCTGTCATCTTTTATCATTCCAAATTGAACTTTATAAACTTTTGTAAAGAACCTTAAAACATATGAAATTGGAAAGTTGACTAGAAATTAATGAAGAAAGCAAACCCATTATTATTATTAGTGTAATACAAACTTTTTTAGTTATATTTTATAACACTTTCTAACTTTATGTAGTGTGAATCCTTTATTTTATTGCAAAATGTTTTCCCTAGAAATTATTTAAATTGCTTTCCGTTTTTTTTATGCGATCACCTGTAAATAAATGATATTACCAAAATCCAACAAGGAGTTCTTGAGACTCCATAAGTAGTACTAGAATAGGATACCTTAAGTTATGTATAATACTCTCTCATTGTTCTCTCTCAAATTCCTCTTATTCTTGTTTACAGACGTGTAATAAACCGGAAGTGTAAGCCTTTTGAAGAGTGTTTCCTTACCTTGTCTCAGGAGGATTCCGGCAACGATGAGAAGAAAATAGAATAAAAAATTGCGAGCTAGATAGTCTGCTGGGGCCATTGTCAAAAGAAAAATTTCATCGTCTTAAAAGGGTTACAGGACAATGCCTCAACGGATAGGTGGACTCCATGTTTATTTTTTTCCTTTACGCACAATAAAACTTGAATTAAGTCAATAGAGTGTATAAAAGTTCACTCCAAATCAAAAACTTTTGAGGAAATCAATTTTAAATGGAGAATAGAAGAGTTCTATTTTTGGAAAAGGGCATAAATGTTCGAAGGCTGACGACGACGTCGTCTTGGACTTACTGTAACGATTTCCTCATGTTCTGATCTTTTTCTGTATAAAACTTTAGTAAGTCCTCTGGCAGGAGACGAAGTAGCAGTTACAGACTAGAAGAAAAAAAGTGGAGCGTGTGGTGGATATAGGCGTTTAGCCTTAGAGTTTTCTCCACTAAAAAAACTCCTTTCTTTCACCAACGGAGCCTTCGGATTGAGTTTTCTTTCTTTCTTTTCTTGGCTTTGGCTTTCACTTCGCTTGAAGAACTTGTTCCACTGCCAACTTTTCCATTCTCGGTGAAGTCGTTCATCTGGGAAGGAGGAGGAGGAGGATGTAATGCAATACTTCGTGGTTCTGCAATTAGGGGAGATGCTCTTACCACCAGCCACCACCAACAAAGCCAGTTCGAGGAAGACTGTAGAAAAGAATTTAAGCTATTTGGAAACTTATTATCACACGAATAAAAGTGGAGGCTGCTGGTCCGATTGAATACTAAGGTACACTCGTCATTACAACGAAGATCCATGGATAAACTCATGGGTTACTATTAGTGACCAAAGTGATCTTGGAATTCTGAACGGTGGTTTTTGTATGGCTGAAGATGAGATCTCCATTGAAATGAGTTGGAGGGAAAGGTGTTTCGACACGTGCACCTGTCACTTTCTCCTCAAGTGAAATACCTCAAATAGAATTCTCGTATAAATCCATTCCACAGAGTCAAATTTAATTATTTATTCACTTATAGTATTGTTTTCTCTTGAAGAGAAGAATGGGAATGGACTATCCCAAATGTCAAAGTGAAAGTGGACTTTCCCTGCACCAGTCCTGAATTTGTTTCTTCCGTTGGATAGGATTTTAAATGAGCCACAGCTCCGTTCTGTTTGGTTACTGGTGTAGGAATGCGCTCTGGTCTTGAATCCGGTTTATCTTCTACACCGTCTGCTACTAAGGTCTCCTCCCAAAGAGTGCGAGGGGTGAAAATACTCCATGATGCTTTCCCCTATGAATGCTACAACCAATCCCACTCTTAAAAACATGCTCCGTTGGCCAATGTAAGGGAAGTTTGGAAACGAGGTTTTCGTATCGACCCGATGGAGCACCACCACCAAAGCCTAACATCCTACTTTCTCTTCCTCACAGCAGCATTGTCTCGAGAAAGGAGTCTTATGCCGCCGAAATTCATAATTCCACTCCTTTCTTTTTACTCTCAAAGACACGCTTTCACTTCTTATTCGGGCGAAGCAAACTCCTGTCAGTCACATATCACAGAAAAGTCCTCACGCACAGAAGCTACTTCGCGGACTTAAAAAAGAATAATTGAGTTTTAAAGAGTAAATTTTCCTTATTAAAATTCATATAACAATGTACATCTTAATTAATGAAGCTTTTGAAGGAATTGCAAATAAATACGATGAAAAGCGTGTACAACTATTTGGAATTCAAACTTCAGTTGTTTAAAATATTTATTGATAAAAGAATAAAGCGTAGGGTGCAATATTAAAAATTGAAATATGCATATTTAATAAGTACCCTTTTTCAATTTGCAATACATTTCGGTCGGTCGACGTGAACACGAGAGGAAGTGTCAGGGTTCAAGCTAATACTCCGTCCGTAGATAAAAAAGTAACGTAAGAAGTTAATTACATCACATGCATCTCTCGATCCTTCCTTTAAATTAGTTTTAGACTAAATCGAGTTCACTCAAGCGGAGAGGTGTGGTGCTTTTGCTTTTCTAGAGTCCTCCTCGTGGTGAAAGTCGAGCTTTTACTCTGCTTTTATTCTATTGATTTTTTACTCTGTATGTTATGTAGGGAAGATGAACAAACAAATTAGCATTTTATATTTAATAAGTTCCCTCGAGCCACAGTTGGTGTAAGTAATCAGTAAAGCTGAGACAAAGGAATGATTTTGGGATAAAGGAGAACATGGGTATTGCAAATGAGCACATGGTACCAGTTATGCAATTGTCCCATTATTATTCTGATACAACTTTCTTTCCATCACGCTTCAATATTTTTATACAAGTACTATGCGCAGGGTAGAAAATTGATTTCCTGAGTAGACGTTAAGTTGTTTAACTTTAGAGATTTTGACAGCCTTTCTTTACTTAATGCATTTGATATGTTTATGCGACTCGACTATGTCACTTGATTCATAAAATTATAATTCCATTTTCTAAATTACATTCAAAGTTCACCTTGATTTGCGTTGTTTCAACTAAAACTTAAACCTTGTATGTTTTCAAAAATTATTAGTTTCTTTATAACATTGTTTTAAGTCATTGTGTTGCTCTCGAATTATTCATATTATACTCTTAAGAAAATGAAGTAATAAATCTAGTATTCAAATACTAAATAAATGACATTTTCTAGTAGACGATTCAATATTATTTAAAAGCCATGTCTTTTTAATCACATGCCACTCAAAATGTATGGCTTTCACATTCATTACTAATGTGTTAAGGAGGTTGATCTCTCTTTGTACTAAAATTCTCCTTAATGGGATTCCTCAATTTTCGCATTATGTCCCGTTAGCCTTTAACTTTCTAAATTTTCCTCACTTTTAACTTTCTCCATCTTTTTTGGTAATTCCATGAGAGAAGCTTAATTAAGGCCTAAAACTTTCTGATTCAATTTCTTTCAGCTTTGAGCTCATTCTTTGTGCTCCGAAGTCCTCTCAAAGCGTATTTGTCTCAATTGATTTCCATTGAATTCCAGTATAAAACTTTCTCGAGCCTGGGGTCTTTTGTTCGAATAACTTCCCCTTTTTGGATGAAAAGAGATAAAGATAGGAAAAAAGATTGAAATTTGTCAACTTATGATAGAATCCCAGACTCTTTTTCATACCTTTCTTTAATGAAAGTTTTCATAAACGCCCTTTTTCCTTCGATTTTGATTCTTCACAAAAAAATATTCCAAGTGAATATTCATGTTGAATCCTGGGAAATTAATTCGTCTTTCTCTTACTCTAGAATTAAATACTGAGAGTTTAAAGTTATTACTTCTGTCAAAGTTCTTATGAAACTTCCGTGAAGGAGATGGAATACATATTTTGATAGAGTTGATGTCTAGTGGGATACGTATGGTTGTTAGATGTTTTCATGGAGAGAAATATTGATGATGGTAATGTTAGAGGGAGATCTGAAGTTATTCAAGGGGCGTTCTGGAGAAAGTTTATTCAAAGGAGCTTTTGCTTGTATGTTGGGTGAGGAAAATAACCTCTTCGGATCTATCTCACTCTAACTTCTGCTTTGAAGAAATTTTTGCATACATCAATCCATCAGAGAGCTCGTAAGCCAAGGTATTATTAGGGGCCATAGGCCCGGAAATTCAAGAGAAGCTTTAAATGAACCACTTTTTAGAAATTTATCCTAAAGTTTATATAAAACTCGTTTCCGTTGTATGGGCTCTATTGAATTTTAAGTGAGGCTTCAAGATGAATAATAAAAGAACTCTGGGATTGACTCCTTTTAAGAAACCGCCTTCATAATCCATTCAAACGCAGTTCTCCAATATAACACAAAAGCGACGGCGTTTCTTTTAGTATCCCTGAACCGTATTTTTCTTACGAAGACAAATAATTCCTGAATACTTACAGCATTATATCATCCACATTTTATTTAAATTCAAGGAATTACCTTTTATTTATTTTAGGAAAAACAACTCAAGCTGTTTTGCAGATCAAGGATTAACCTGATAGAAACCTGATGTCAAAAGTTTGTGGAAGTAAGATAATTTTATTTAAGTTATGGAAATTCAAACATGTTAATCTTCAAGTTAAAGTTCGAATAATTTTCAATTTAAACTCAAGCCTTGTTAATTTTGACATCAGCAAACTTACTTTAGGTAAAGAAGTTGAATATATCAAAACATAAGCTAAGCATTTGTACGTGGTGGTTTCTCTTGAATTTTAGAATATTATTTACTTATTTACTCAGAGCACGTCTGCTAGTAAATTACAAAAGGATTCTATTATCGCAAAATATATGAGTGATCTATGAATAATACAAAATTATTTTGTAAATTGTATAAAGCCATATTTATTCTTAAGATTTCAAAATTGTTGATTACATTTTTCTTTCTTTGTCAACTTATAAGAGGTGTGATATATGACTTTTAAAATATTAATCATAATTTGTATTTTACAATATCAGACAGGAAAATATTTAAAATTGTGACTGCAAATGTCACAAAATGGACGAAAAATTTATTTACAACTTAAAATGATGTTTTCAGTTCTTGGCCCAAATTCCAATTTTAATGTTAAATAAGAAGTTTAAATGAACTTTTCTTCGTAAACTTTCTCTTTCTTTCCGTTGCCTGGAGTAGTAATTTTGCAATATTCTTTCCTTATAGTATAAATTCCGTTATTGCAAAAAGGCTGAAGCGGAAAGATCAAAGAGGTTTTTCCAATGAAAGGAAAACAAATTAAGTAAATAGAAATAGAGAAGATCAGACCGCATTAGAGACCAAAAAGTGGTTTGGACAGAGAAAAACTGAAAAGTATACAGAAAATGGGATGAAAGAAAGAAAAAGCATATAGAGACTCTTATTATATTTGTATACGTTTAACCTTCTCTTCTACTTGCTGGAGGAAAGAAAGAGCTATCGTTCTCTTTTTCCTGTTTATGGAGTCTGGGTACGTGGTTGTTGGAAGAAAGTAGAGCATAGTTGCCACAACAGGATCCAATCTTCACAAGTGAAAGTCAGACAACGGTGGAAAAAGAGGGAGAGAAAGTTCAAATCGATTCTCTCTAGAGTAAATGTACCGGAGTCGAAGCAAAAGAGAAAGCACACTTCTTGAGTCTAAAATTAATGTTTTCTGAACTATGTTTTCAGGAAGCTCTATTTTCTTCGCCTTAATTAAATTATGATCCAATTGTCGAAAATATAGAATAAGAATCATTGAGGGAGTTAATAAGAAAAACATATGAAAATGTTTAAGTTAGAAGAAGAAATATGAAAGAAATTTTCATAATCGAAGATGAAAACAAAATTTGTTTTCATGAGAGAAATTACAACACACGTGTATAGTATTAAGTAGATAGATCGTAATTTTTCTTTTCTTTTTTATTAAGTATTAATAATTATTAAGTACTGGGTTTATGGAACAACAAATGAGTCCCCTCGTGCAATGAGGTTTATCTCAAGTTCTTACGTAAATTATTATTAATTAATTAGAGCAATTATCAGTAAAGTTTTTAAAAGAGTAATAATAACTCATATTAATAAGTTCAGTTTTATCCAAAGTGAATCCGCTTTCGAGCTGGTCTGTCTTTAGTCATGCCATTTTTTTTCAAATCTTAACTATATTATAATAATAATAATGTATTAGGTATAATTGTCTTTAATTAATTTCTTGGTTCCAAACGACAGCTAATTTAAACTGGTTCATTTGTTTTTGGATATCATCGTTATCCAATTTAGACTTAATCCATTTAAACATGATCTGTCTAAAACTGTACAGATATAATAATTTTTCTATGCTAATTAATTACATATCATGCAAAGGGAATAATAAGAACTATAACAACAGCATTCTAAATGGTAATGATGAACAAAGACTTAGAATAATAACTAACTGTTTAAAATGTAATTAACAAAGAGTTTTTCTTATAATAGCTAGGGGCTAATTTTGAACATGCGTAGGTAAAATAGCACAGAAAAGAGAAAGTTTTACCCTCAGACCAGCTGAATATGAGTAAAAGTTTTCTCTTAATTTAACTTGTGCTTGCACCATTGAGTTACAATTTCAGGTTCTAAAAGATCTAAGTTTAGTTTTTTTTTTTTAGAATTAGTGAAAAACGTAATGGTTTGTTGGAATTAAGATAAATTCTTTTGAAGAGATTAAAAATTTCCCTCAAAACTTTAGTTTTTTTAGAGGTGTTAATCACAATCAGTAGTTTTTCTTAACTATTGCTCAAAATGTACTCATAGCTCTTAAAGGGGTGAAAAATCCACAGGAAATCAAATTAAGGAACCAAAAACCACTTCAAAGGACTTTCACTATTCTTCAGTTTCAAAACTCCTTTTTCTCTTGTTATCAAACAAATTATCCAGAAAACTCAATTTCCGTAAGTTCAGGGGAGCCATCATCAGTGAAAATTTTTCAAGTCTAACTTCTATCAGTATACGATAGGATAAAAGTTTGAAGAAAACTTTTTACCTCAAGTTTAGTTTGGATAAAGAAAAAATCTTTTACGCTTCTTTTTTATACAAACAATTTTTGATTTTTAAAGAGAAATGTAAATCTTCTGCAAACAAAAACCTTTTAACGGCATCATCAGAATTACTAACTAACTAAAGGGCGAGTTTACCTTTTGATCCTTGAATTTATAAAATTGAAACTCTATTATTTCAAACTATAAGTTTATGAAATGTTTTATTAGTTTAAATTAAATTAAATCAAAAAAAATAAAATTAACAATGTTTCAGTGAACTTTAAAAAAAAAAGTAAAATGTCAAGTCTGTGAACTAAGAAAATGTAGAGTAATTCAATTTTGGTAGATAATGTTCGTGTAATTTTAAATTAAAATACAACGTTATATTCAGAGCTTATACTGAAAATCAAAGTGTTGGTTTCCATTTTCACTGTGAAGCCACACTTACTAACTTTGTGTTTTCTGACATACGTGTATAGTGGTTTTTGGTTTCTAATTTCTTCTCTACGTCTTGTTAGTCTTATTTACGAAACCTGAAAACCCATTACTCTTGATTTTGGGTTCCTTTACTATCTTTGGACCTGACACATTTAGAGCTTTTGAATAATTCACACCTTATTCTCTTAGAGCAAAACCAGACTGAATTAGTTATAATGTCAAACAATCATAAATGACAACATTAGAAAGTAGTATTAGCATAGTATTCTGTCGAAGGAAAAGATAAAGCTTAAATTTACAAATCCTCCCTACTCAAATAATTCGGGAGTTAAAACGGTCCCGTGTTACAAAGTTGATGCTTATTTAGCTCGTACAGGATTTATCTACCTTTATCTTCCAAAAATGGAAGTAAACGTTATATTTTTTCTTTTGCAAAAAGACATTTTTGCAATTTCTAACTAAAAATTGATCAATCACACAATTAATAATAAATAGAAAAAACTTAAGTAAATTGTGAGCGAAGTTGTATTAATTACAATTACTAAAAACAGAACTGAGTAAAAATTGGATTTTTTATGGAATGTGTAGAATATAAGAAGCTTAAAGAATGAGTTAAATTTTGGAGAAAGAGAAGAGAAAAATACTTTCACTAAACATCCCCCCGACGTGTTCTAAACTTTTCTCCAACACTCTCGTCATATTTATTTTGATCTTCATCATCATTTGTCCGCATCCTTTGGGTTTTTGGAGTTGTTGAGGATAGAAAATTGAAGAATGCTCCTTCGGTTGAAGAGGATAACCATAAAAGGGGTTTAATATACTTTTCTTATTCCCAACTCCAGTGGTAAAAATGAAGTCAAGAGAAGAAAATAAAGTTGGAACCACTAACTTTGTGTAGTAATTGTGAATTTGGGAAGATAGCTAAAACCTAACCTGGTATGCACATTCGAAGGATAATATTGAAGAAGAGAAAGTGTATATTGAAAATGGAACATTCTTGCGGTTCTGGGTCTCTAAGTCTAACTCATTCCTTGCTTTCACGTATATCAATCACTTTTTCCATTCCGTTGGATCTAGAAGACGAGAGCTTGACTTCTCTTGGGTAGGGGAAGCCAAAATTTCGGAAATCCTGAAGTGACGAGGTAGAAAAGTTGAAAGATAAATTTTGGTAGCTCCTGAAGAAAGTTTTGTTCTCGAAAATGATGCTGCTCTCCATGGAATTGAGTTTTGTGGGTCGAATGAATGATTCGTGAATCAACGGACCGTTTCCGTTAGTTTTTCAAAGAAAGTATTTGTAGTGATGTCAGAAATTTTGCCGAGTTGAATTCACATTGATCTCTTCTTCTAATAAATGCAACTGTTAAAAAATAAACGGAATTCGATATTTAAAAAATCTGAGTAGAGCTTCATTCCAATACTGGTTCGAATTTTTATCCATGGTTGAGCAGGAATTAAACGAAATTGGTTGAGCAGGTGGAGATGATGAAGTTGATGCAAATAATTTAAAGAAATTCATAACTTTCACAACTTTTCAAAATTTTCTTTTACCAGAAAAGTAGAGCTATGAAAAATCACAAAAGTTGAAGATTGATGAGCTGAGTTTCCTCTTTCTTGAGTCAAGTTACAGAAGAAACAAAAAGGATGATAAAGAAGACGGAGGAGATGAACACAAGATGAGGAGTCAGATGAATGATGAATTTGGAGAGGTGAACTCTTGAAACGATGAAAAAGTTTCTTGAGTCAAAAAAATGCACCCTAGGATTATGAAAAAAAAATAATATAAAAAAAAATCACTAAAAATGTATTATTCAGAAACACACGGAGATCCAAACGTCCAAAAAAGTCAAACCAAACACTATTTTAAGAGAGCTTTTCAATTTTAATTTCTAAATTCACATCTGCTACAAATCACAATTCAAAATTATTTAGTGACAGCCACGAAAATAGCTGTCAAATTCTTAGTTTTAGAGTTCAGTGAAGACACTGGTGGATCCACACTTTCTCCAACACTTTGTCTTTGTTTATAAAGATGAGCAACGAGAAATATTAATTAGTTTCTAAAAATCTCATGAGCGTTTAAGAACCATATAGTAGTATTGTTGATTATTCTTCTACCGGTTCTTGACAGGGGGTCTCGGATGAATAAATCAAGGTCACAAGCTTGCTTTTCACGTCACTTTTGACACAGGAAGATACAAAGAGGGAGAGCCTTAAGTTCGTAAATCAGGGTAACAGTACGACGGTGGCGACGAGGACGACTTCAATAAATAAACTTGGCAGTAGTGAAAACAGGGAAATAAGATTTCATGAGTAAGAGAAAGAACACTTAGAACGACATGGAGTAAATTCTTGTATTTGTGTACGGTTCATTGCTGTTTTCCTTGTTTTTGGATATATTTTATTCATAAGAAGTTGTTGGGTGAAACATACGGTGAGAAAAAAAAGGTGCAATCTGGTGAAGTGAAAGTAACAAAAAACAAGAGATAGAGAAAGCATTCACTTTGTTCTTTTTCTTTTTTTTTTCGTACTGATTTTTCTTTCCAATGATTTTTCTTCGAACAAGAGGAGAGAAATTGAGTTGTTGAAGCTGGAGAAAATTATTTCATTGTTGACTCGCTGAATTTTCATCATTGAAAGGAAAGAGATTTCTCTGAGGATCTTCTTCCAGAATCTAGGAATGAAAGTTATTAATTACGGTGAACTGAAGGGAAGAAAAAAGTCCTTGAAAATTTAAGTGGGACAAAATACAGTGATTTAAATGAGGAAAAAATCCGTATTTGATAATAATAATAATCCTAAAAAGTGAATCCAAAAACTTATCTTGTAAATTCAAGATTTTATGAATTAAAGATTCGAAATCGAGTCCTTTTATATCGTACTTGAGTGTTTTCCAACTGAGATTTGAGTGTTAACTCAGAAGAAGGTTTCAGAATTCTATGAAACGAGTCATAAAAACCAGAAGCTTCAAATCACATATTCTTCTCATGAGTTCAATGAGCTTCTGTTGTTTGGAGAAAAGGGGAAGAAAAAAGAAAGGTAAAGGTTTCTGGAGTTTTTTTTCTTGATAGTCTTCTCGAGTCTCCTACAAATTGAACGCTTCATCCATACACAATAACTCCTTTTAGATTTTTCTCAGAATAAAAAGAATGATAGAAAGGCTCCACTGTCTTTTTCTTGAGGTTAGAACCACTTCATTTATTGATTACGATCGTACCACACCACCATCACCACTATACACTCACTCGAAGAAAAATCACGAAAAAAGTTTAGAACTCTGTAATAAAAGAACGTGGATGAGGTTCGGCTCTGATTACTTCTACTGTCACTTCGTTCATCAAAAAGCATCACAACAAAGAAAACGAAGATCTTTTGTTCTGTATAGAATGAAAGAAGGCTGGAATGAAAATGAATTGAAGATGAATTTGATTTTTCCATCGGCTTTGTCATCAATGAAGATTTGAAAAAGTTTAGAATTTAAACTAAAAACTGGATTAATGCTAATCTAAGCACTCTAACTATTATGTCCATTTGAATTTGTCTAGTTTCTAAAGTTTGACTTTAAAATTAAAAAATCCAAAGTTTTTTCATTTGAATTCAATTTATGCTGGAGTTGACTTTGAAGTTTTGAAATGAAAAGTAGTTAAAAAGAGTAACCTAAAAAGTGGGCATATTAAAAGTGTTACACTGGCGAAAAGGGACCATAATAGAAAGAATTCTTCTGTAATTCAGTCACTGAGGAGAAACTTTGGAGTTGAGAAAAAAGGTTTGGGAATACAATATCATGTCTTTGATGGGCTCACTCACTCCATGAGATGTGAAAGAAGAGGAGAAAGTATTGGATTCAAGTCGAGATGGTGATGGTAGTCTCGTTTTTCTGGTGATTCTACGGAAAGTATCGACGTGTGTAGAAAAAAACTTGAGTATTCGCCAAGTGTACTCCGTTGCATTTTTAGGCAATGGTTCCTTTTTTTTTGAATTGGGAGTTATCCATGTCCTGTCTTCTCCGTAGAGGGTTCGAGGATTACAAGAAAATTGTCTCCGACGACCCATCTCCGCCGTCGTTGGAGTAAAAGTAAAGTGTGAATCTGAATTCAGATGGATCGTTCAAGGTTTCAAGAAGAAATTGGAGTTTTCGAGCCAATGGTCGATAGAAAGTAGGTATCCGTGTACATAGAAAATCTATCCTTCGTCTTCTTCCTGTCTTTCACAAAGTCCCTAGTCAACATTGGACTTCTCCAGATAGAAAAAATTTACACGCCTTGACGATTCTTGTAAGATCCCGTCCTCTTTTTTCTCCTTTTCCGCTTGGTCTTCTTTACTTAGTGAATCATAAAGTCGAATGCCCTTTCGTCTTGATTCGACAGGAAAAACTTAACTTAAAAAGTCGGAGGAAAAACGAAAGAAATGGGGGATGAGGGAAAAGGAAAGGAAAGGAAAATAGGAAAAGATTGAAATTATCATTTAAATAAGGTTATCTTCAGGGTCTCAAGTGTCGTAAATTGTGCTATTATACGATTTTTCATCCGGTGTGACTTTTAAAAAATGGGGCATGAGTAGTAGTAGTAGTAGCAGTAAGTAGAAACTTTTATTGTTGACATTTTAGTTTTGCTTAGATTGGTCACAAAACTTTTGTCTTCGAAAGACACTTTTCTTCTCCTGTGTCATGTTGCTCTTATCAAATTTGGTTTGATTTGTCTTTTCTTCTTTTCTGTTTGGATTCCTTTGTTTCTTTAAGCGAAGTTGAAATCAAGGGACAAATACCTAAACAAAAAATACAGAAAGAAACAACACGGTTAGATTTTGAACTTCATATTTCTGAAGTAGACAAACAGAATAAGTTTATTTTCCTTGCCTGAGGTGCACTTGCAAGAACAGCTACTGTCGCGATGATGGTGAAAAGGGTGAAAATGATGAGGCAGAGGCGGTCCACCACCATGGCAGCAAACTTCCACTCACTCGTGATCTCGGACGCTTCATCATCCTTCCGGATTTTATCCGTGATGAGACGAATTTCCTTAAGGATCAGAGAGAGCTCCCGATGGGCACCGAGACACGGATGGTGGCTCACCGTGGAGGCAATTGGGTCTTCATGTGAACCACCAATCCGCCATCCCGGTGTCGAATGAAGGGCTGTAGAGCGAAGGGTAGCTGGTCGAAAGTCATCATCCATGTCTACAAGTCAACAGAATAACATAAACTTAATTATTTATACTAAACATCCAAAATTTGGGTATAATTCTTTGTAATGTTTTTGTTTTTGTAAACACATTTTTATAAAAGAAAACAAAATTATTTCGGTCACTAAAGTGCTTTTTTCTTTATGAGGAGAAAGAATGAAATCGAGAAATCCTTTCTGGAAACCACTCTAAGGTTTTATTATGAGATTTTTTTTTGTATTTTTGTACTAGAAATAAAAACAAAGGACTTTTTCTACCGTTTGGAAATTGGATTTGGTACAGATTTATAAGACAGAAGTAGAGATATGAGGTTGATAAGTAGTTAGCTCTCTTCTTCTATTGTCATTTCACATTCATAAGCCCAGGAGAAAGAGAGAAAGTGGATTCTAGCTTTTGTTATCAAGTAACAAAAGAGTTCATTTTCTCTTAAAAATTAAAAAGCTTTCGTCCTTTCCGAAAAAACCCAAAACTAACTTTGTATGTCCAATTATTGTTTTCCATATTTAATTTACGATATTCTTCTTCCTTCGAATAACTTTTTCAGCATATTAACATAACCTTGTTCTTAACATAATAAAACAGTAAAGGGCAGAGGGTCATACTCTAAGAGAAAGTATTTGAGAAATTTCTTTCTTACCAAGGACGTTTGCTAGCAGACTTTTGGAAGATCTCTCTTTCATTTCTAGTTCTCGGATTTGATCTCTCATCTTGGCAGTGGCAGCCATTGCCTTTAATGTGATTTTATCACCCGGACGACTCATCCGAAGGAGCCATGGCATCCATTGTAGAAAAACGATTCTTACCTACAGTAATACAGAAAAACAAGTCACATTAACCTTTATTTCTAAACCAAAAACTTCTGCTTCTTTAACGACAACAATAATGCTAAATAGCACATGCAGCGTACAATCATAAGATAAAACGTTAAAACTTTATCATAAATGTGATACTGATTTAAAAGAATAACACAACAAATTACTTTGGCTGAAATAATCCAACATGTCGGTTGCATTATAATTTTATCCATATTCTTCTTTTTTACGTATTGCTTAACATTAATATTTTCATTGTTCAAATATTTAACTTTTTCTTTATAAAATAAAAGGAGTTAATGATTGATTTATTACAGTTAAGAACTTTATAACTTTTATGTACACATTATAATTGCAAATAAAATGTTGGTTGTATTTACTATAAAGTGACACTTTATAGTAAATAAATGAAAACATTTTTTAGAAATTAATTTATGTATTGTTACAAGAGAAAATATTAATTTGAAGAAACCGTCATTTTCTTTCTGTTTAACAGATGCTAACTACTAAATTAAAAATACCAATGAATTTCAATCATTCTTTGTAACTTTTCATTAAACAATGAAACTAATCACAACAGGCTTTAATTACTTTTCGTTAATTAAATTTTACAAAGCAACCTGAATCCTTTCCCTTCTTTTTCCCATGTTTGTTTTCCAAAGGATGTTTTTTAAATCTTAATTCCCATCTTTAATTTGAAAAGCAATCTTTTAGTTGAGAAGGAGTATAATAATAAACAAAGTTTTAATAAAAGAGTTTGTTCAAACATAAATTGAAGGAGGCATGAAAAGAGCGACAGCAGCAGCGTGACCATCTTTAGAAATGAAACCTGAGACTTGTGGCAATTTACACAAAATAAACCTAATGCGGCGTTAGTGTGTTGTTTTCTATTCCAAGGAAAGTATAAAACCTTTTAGCCGAAAATTATATTCCAAATGAATGAACTACGGCAGTAGGAGCACAACCCACCAGTAGGTTCATAAGAAAAAGCGTTTTCAGAAAGTGAAAGTGAAGAAAATCTTTTGTTAACTTACCCATTGAGACATCTCATGCGTGTCAGCATTCCGATGATGATAATTCAAGATTAAAATCGTTGAGACCACTGAAGAGGCTACCATGAACATGATACAATTGAAGTATGTACCTATAAAGCAGAGAGATGAAGATGAAGTGTCATTAATCAACCACTTTATCACGGAAAGCCTGCAAGACTAAATATTATACAGCTAATTAATGCCAACATCAAAAAGGAAAGTTAAAAATTATTTGCAGCCAATTCAACTGAATCAAAGCAAATACTTCAAATTTATTATATAATGTATATAAAATAATTAAACTGCAAAGCAAATAACAAACTGTGCAAAATAAAAGCTTAAATTAGTGAGTAAAGTACGTGTGCCATTCATTATGCACAAAATATTCACACATAAACATCGTGCTACGAATTGAAATTTTTGAAAATTTAAAAATATCCTTTACTATGAAAAGTCAAAGGTTACAACAATGTGTAGTGAATCTCATTTCACATGATGAAAGAAGGACGTGTAGTTGAGTCGACGCATTGAGCATTATGCAAAATTTCTGCATACAAATATTATTGCGTCTTCCCTTCAAAACTTGTCTTCTTCATAATCAAAACTAAAATTTTGATATTGCATATTTATTAATATGCACTTCAATAAAACATTTTTACATTAGCACATAAATGAGCCAAGTAAAGAAATACCAAAATATTTGCCAAAAATTTGATTTGGAAAAAACCGTATTCCAAAATTAGGTTTACAAATTGAGAGAGGGGAGGGGGTTACTCCACTAAAATTCTAAATTAATTGATTAAAATGAAGAAAAGGGTACAAAATCAGAGGAGGTTTCACATTCGTAGAAAGAGCTGAGAGCTGTTGAAAGAAGAAACAAAAGCGTATAATAAAAAGGTTTGTTGATTAATTCATCATTAAAAATACCTAGAACTGGCAATGCATCCGAAACTTGTGGAAGTGTCTCTGCCACGAGATTATGGAAAACCGTCAAAGATAGTAAAATTGTAACGCCTAATTTTAATTCCAAATGCATAATTATTAGACTCTGAGGATTTATTGGATACAATTTCTTATAATTATCATAAATTATAATAAAAATCAAGTCTGCCGAAGAATAAAAAAGAAAAGAAGGAAAGCGACTTTCTCCGTTTGTTCTCATGATAGAAAACTACTAGTATAATATAGGTTTCCATCCGTCCTTCAAGATCAGAGAGACCTGATTTATGGACCAAAGATTCTTTTCCTTCAAGAGAAAAATTTATTTGCTCGATATTTGATCGGGTGAAAGGAACAAACGAGATTCTTAGAATCACTTTCATGAGGCTGCCAGAGCTGATGCTATAGATAAGAAATGCGAACGCACGGGGAAATTCCACCTCAGTGCTCCAAGTTATTTGCAAGTAATTGAAAATCCGAAAGTTACGCCTCTTACTTTTATCATTCGGCAGATTGAAATTCTTCTTAATTCTAATAAGTGGAGATCCCAATTCAGATTCTTCTTTAGCCGTAAGTACTTTATCAAATACTAGAAAATGTAGTAAGATAGAACGGTCAACTTAATATCATTATTATTAAAATAACATTACAGAGAGAAAACAAGGGCTATTAATCTAATTTAAATAAATGACTTACAATTCTTATTAAATTACATTAAACGGTTTAGTAATTACTTTTACGGCTTTTCCCAAATTTTTGGCAAATGTTACTAAATTTCAAACTTAAATTAACTCTTTTATATTCGACTTTAATTCAATTAACATTTTTCATTCTTTGTAAGTTAAGTTCAGCAAAAGTTTAACTTTCTCCTCTTTTTTTTTGTAAGAAATTCACTCCAATTGCCTTCAAGTCACTTCATCACTCAAAAATCACTCATGTGAAATGAGATATAAATTGTGAAGTGTATGAGAGTCACAGGCACTAAGACATAAAATTGCAAGTAAAAGAAGTGCTGAAAAGAGAAGTAAAGTAGTAGTAAAAAAAGTGAAAGTGTGAGAAAAGTAGAATTTCAAAAAAAAAAAACAAAGTGAAAACGGAAGTAGCAGAGAAAAATTGGAACGATTTGTGAAATTAAGGGGAAAAGACTATATTAGTTTTACAACAAAAAACACAAGTAAAGTGAAAAATATGAAATATAATAATTTTTGTCACCGTCGTATTTTACCAGAGAAAGCGTGAGTGTCACTATAAGGAAATTCTAAAGACGCAATCAACAAACACCTTTTGCTGGAGGAAAATTAGTTTCATTTGATCAATTGATTATTCGTTCAAAAATTTCAATTCCCAAATGCAAAAAAAAAATTAAAACTAAAATTTTTTTTTGATATCGTTAGTATATATATAGCTTTCGTAGAAAAATTAATACAACTAAAAAACTTTTTAAAAAAAACAAACAAGTGGATGAAGTGATTTTTACCTAGTAAAGGCACTGCATCGGAGGTTGCTGGCATTGTTTCCGCGACCATGTTTAAGAACACTGTTAAACTAAGTAATATTGTCACACCTGTCAAGACGGGAGAGTTCATATTAAGTTTTTTTGATGTTCTATCACCGAGGCTATGGAAAAAAAATTTCCACGCCTATTGGGAATTAGCAAAACAAAAACCCAAAACAATAGGAAAGGAGGAGGAGGAGAGAAGATGAGGGAACCAATTACTGAACTTCCGCTTCGTGTCACACGTGAGATCAATACTGACATGCAAAAAACAGACAAAAAGTTTTTCAGACCTCAAAGTGTGAACTTCATCCTATCTACACAATTTTATTGACCACTTTCTCTCTTCGGTGAGGGTAAGAGAAAGTCTTGTCATTCAATTTCCACTTCTAACAAATCATCCAGAACCACATAACTTTTAATTGCGTGTCGAAGAAATTTTTTCTGTAAGGATTCCATGAATCCGTCGTATTATAAACATTCATACAAACCATCACGTTTGCTTCTGTACAATGGAGAAACTAATTCTATCTTCTTTTAACAGCTTTACAAAGAGTCATTCATTCAAGTATACTTCGTTACTTTTGGAAACTTAACTTAAGGAGAGTCTAAATCTTATATTTGGTTTCTTCTAAAATAATTATTGGATATACAACCAAGCCTGACAAAAATGTAATAGTTGTTAAGTTGCAATGGAACGGATGTTGTAAAATTACCTGCAAAATTGATTATTGAATGTAAATTGTTACAAAGTTAATATTTGAATTACATAAAAAATCCTTCATTAGAATGCATTGATCAAAATTCTGCATTCAAATCCAACTTACTTTGCTGTTAATTATATAAAAAACATTAATGTTGAGTTATCATTGTTTAAACTTATATTAATTACAATCTAAATACTATTAAAACATTAAACAGTTTCACTATTGTGTACATTATTATTGTATTTTTTAAACAGTACTATCAAAGCTGACCGTTCTTACTACAATAACTATTATTATGATCATCCCTGCAGAATTAAAGGGTGAAAGTATAGGATTCTCTAAGACTCTGAGCGTAATCTTGTGAAGCAGATTCAAAAACCTCGGTAGAGAAATTTCCTCGGGTGAATGTATTCGGGAGAAAGGGATCGATCCGCTCAAGTCACTGAAATTCGGGAAGGGCAAGGAAAAAGTGAGGTAAAACGCTGGCTGGTGCTTGCTTAGGAAGGATTACGTGGTTTGGTTAAAAACTTTAGATCCTGGGAAAGCAGCATTAGATTTTACAATACGTACAGAAGAGTGAAGAAAAATAGCATGAAAGAGACTCAATAACAGCTAAGTTTTACCTTGGCTTGGAATTCAAGATGGTATTATTGGTATGTACAAGAAAACGGAAGAAGTACAAATGGAATACGAGAAATTGAATTTGTGAGACTTTTAAAACTCACAAGAAATCTTGTTTTCGTTTCATTGCTTTAGAAAATTAGTCCTGAACTGGGATCACCATTTTGTTACATTAAAGTAGATTATTTTTAAATTACATATCGTGAACCCAAATATTATAATATACCTAGTGTTAATTTTTCTCCACATTCATGCGGAAGTGTAAATCCAAGGAGTGTCATTGATGATACCATAATACCAGGAACAATTAGATTCACCAAGTAAAATAGCGTACGCCGTTGGATATGAACCGTAAAAATTGCGTCAACATATGGTTCAGGGCAACATTTGTAATATTTAACGTTTCGTATTCCTGCAACTCCTAAGGAAGACAATCAATATCCATAGTATCAAAGTTCTTGTCTCTTCTTTTAAGTTGTATTGGTTGTGCAAATTTTCTTAATTAACCTAAATCCTTCTATCTTTATGTTGTATCAAACAGTTGTAATTTCAATATCGTAAATGTGAAACAAAACATCAACCATACTAATACACTCATTCTATACATACCGCAGATGAAATATCCTTGATGTAAACTAGGAAGTTTTAGTTGAAGGAATATAAGTAGGAATTAGGTGAAAAGAAAATATTAAGGTTGGAATTATAAATTGGAAAGTTCATTATTAAAATCATCAGGCGTAATTTACCTAAAGATAACTTTTCTCCTGAATCTGGTGGCAGTGTAAACCCAAGCACGGCCATTGAGGCTATTAAGACGCAAGGAACGATTAAATTGAAGAAATAATAGAGCGTTCGCCTTTGTATGTGAACCACAAATGTTATATCGACATATGGATCCGGACAACACTATGCATCAAAAATTAGAGTCAGATCCAAACGGAGGTTATTAGACAAAAATAAGGGAAAGTAGGGCTTACAGCGTAATATACAGCGTTTCGTATTCCTGGGACTCCTACAAAAATACAAAGCAAAAAAATTCAAAAAATGGAGTTATTAGCATCATCAAAAATGTGTGTGTCAAAATTTGCATATGACCCTCGACCCAATTTGACAAAAAGAGTGGTCCAAACGTATGAAAAATTAGTCTCCAATTGCAAAAATTGGGTATAATTTTTTGATTTCAAAAAGATCTTCAAAATAGTTTTGGTTTCAAAGTGAATTTTATGATTAAAAATTATAGGTTCTTTGTAAAAAAAATATTATATTTTTGAATTTAAGGAAATTTTATATTGAAGCTAAAGCTTTTCAACAGGATTCTAAAAAGCAAAAAAAAAATTCCGTTTTCTGACTCAGTACAATGAACTGGTTCACGTCCGAATGAAAAAATCGATTCCAACACAACTGACTCTTTCCTTCTCTTGCTCCTAAAACTTTCTCCACTTTCCCACTACTTCTTTGGATAAACTAAAGACATCCGCCTCTTCTTCTTCTTAACATCTAATACCGTTTGTTTAAAACTTTTCAATTAAAAAGTGTTTAAGTGGAAAGGAAACGAATTACAAAAGAATCATGCTTATTTAAAATTAACTAACATAACAAAGACTAAAACGTTTGCATTCATTTTCAAAATCATTCCTAAACTATATAAAGCTAAGACACCTAGATTCACTGAAATCTAGGACAAATCTATTTTTGCAACTATTTTCTACTCAATCTTCAACATTTAATTTTAGCATTTTCATCAAAATCCTCCCAGAGCAAACTTTTAAAATGAAAAGATAGAGATACTTTCGCTGTAGACACGAGAAGGTTTACGTGGGTGGAAGGGAGTGAAAGTCTGAGCACGTGTTAAAGTTTGCCTCGTTGTTCTCTCCTAGGAAGCTAAAGAAAGAGCAGAGAAAGTAGGAAAGAGAAAGTCGACCTCATTCATTCGGTAGAATTCGTAAATTTTGGATCTCTTACAAAAACACTGCAATGTGTTTCTATACATATCTTCTTTCTCTAAATCAAGTCTATACCAAAGAACAAGAGTAACATAAATGAATAGGAAAATAATGGAGAGAGTAAACAAAAATAATAGAACGATAAAAAAAAATCAAAATATGAAGTATAGAAAATCAATCCCATGCGAAAGATTTTCAAAGTTAGGATAAATATAACAATTGATGCTAAAGTTATTTTTACATCGAAGATTACCAATTTTTGAAGAACCTTTTGGAATCATAAAACATATTAACTCTGTTCATTAGTAATATTAATTATAAGTATTAAATTCTCCAGAGGCTAACCTAGAAATTCTGCTCATTTGTAATTAAGAATCAAACTTTAAAGATCAAAGAATAACTTTTCGTACCCTTTAGAGACCATTCACCATTAGCGATAAAAGTGCTCGTGTCTCCACCGTCTTCAGAATGAAGCTGCAGGTCAAGCTGAAATGTAAAGAAATTACTTATTAGTCAAACGTATTTTTTGAATAATTTTTCCTAAAAGTAATTATTTATCTTCATGATTTGAAAAAAAGTGTTTGGAAAAACAGTTTACCTGGCCACCATCATAGGTCCAACTACCAAATTTCATTTCACACCTTGGAGAAATTTTAAAAAATTACAAACATATTTTGATTAAATTTATTTGCTTTCATACTTTTGCTCATCAAAGGGGAACCAGGTGATGTCGATTTTACAAGTACTCTTAAATATTCCTGGAGGGATATATGTGAGGCTACCATTGCTACGTACGACGACATTTGTCTGATACGTACCATCAAATTGTTCGTCGGCACTACAATCAAACATGGTTATTTTGACATGTTTGATATAAGAAAGTTTTTAGCCTAAAACTTTTTTAATTTACCTGTTGTACATTAAAACATCAGGTTTCCAAATTCGATGTGGAGGAATGCGAAGGTCAGTAATATTTCCATAATCTTTAGGATCCCATACGAGCCCATAATCGTTCCATTCCTACATAAGATCATTTCAAGGAATTATTAGTATTGAAATTCATTTTGAAATTTTAGAAGAAAAAGAACCAAGTTGAGCAGAGAAGGAAAGCAGAGAGGTGAAATCTGGAGTTTTTCCAAAGAAAGCATCTAGTGAAGTTCACGTGCTCTAGAGGGTGCTTTCATTTTACTCCATACGACTTTCCTCGAGTCAATGGAATCTTCTCATACTATCTTGAGAAGATCTCAAACTCCACTTTTGCTATGAGAAGAGCTAAAAAGGCCTTCCTCGTCTTAAGCAGGAGAGTGAAAGTTCGATATCGAGGCCAAGCAGGCGCTTGAGTTAGCTGAGCTTAGTATTTCAGCTCAGTCGTAGTATTAAACAGGCCGTCTCGTTTTCCAAGCATGCGAATTGAGTGAAAGTAAACTTTCACTCACGACAAAAGCAGAAGCGAAAGGAAGCTGAACTAAATTAAAGGTGAAAGCAAAGCAATGGGTGATATGCGTTGGAAATTTTTTTATTCCCGTCACAGGGTGGCGCGGGGACTTGGAGCCTAGTCCATCAGCTTCCTAGTCTGATATTCAGTATAAATTGAAAGTATGAGATTTTTTGCATGTCTAAAACCCCTTCCTCTCCTAAACTCATTTCTGTCAGGTGGTTGATTAACTAATAAAGCAATTACCGGTTCAAGACATGGGTTCAGAGTATTGAACATTCAAAAACATGCATCGCGTGATAGATACACTTTCGACACTGATTTTATCAACCTTTTTCCCCTCGTATTGTCAGTAGGAATGAATTATATATTTAACCCTGACACCCCACCATGCGATCTAAAAATGTCTAAAATTTATAGTTACAAAACCACTATTAACTTTCACAGAAGGCAACAACTCCTGTTCTTGACGTGCTAACCTTCAGTTTACGTTTGGAAAAAGTGAACATAGAAAAGTAGTGTTGAAGGGGCCAATACATCAGTGAAAGTTGTTAAGTCTTTTGTGAGTTTAAATTCAAGTGTTAGATTATACGAAGCGGTTAGAAAGCAATTCCGGTATATTTTTGATTCTAGCCTTTCACCGTCATGGATGAGTGGGTTTCGTAAGGAAAAGGAAGAAATTGAATATCACATTATAGCAGCAATGGTACGGGGGCATTAGACTCGACCTTAACTCACAGTACTTTCATGCATGCTCAAAAATTTCAAGTGAATTATTTTTGGACTAGAAGCATAAATATCCAAGTATGTGAAGAAAGTTATGTCGTGGATTCCAAGGGAAAATGGTTGATCTTATTCTAATCCGGAGTCTTTTTTTCACGACCGCGAGTCTGAAATGTGGGAAACTTATTCTGCCGTGAAATTGTATGTAAATGAAAATTATAATGAAAGCGACACAGAGAAGTAAAGGAATTCTTGCAACAAAGAAAGCCACACCAGGAGAAACTATTAGAAATTCAATGGCCCTTTTCTGTTTAAACCCAGAATCAACCACGTGCAAAATAAAATCAATTGATTAAAGTAAACAATTCTATTGTAGCAGATTCCATGCATTTCAATAATGTTTACATTATGTAACAATATTACATCTATTTATTTGGATGAGAATCAAATGCATTGCATAAAGAAAATTGCAAAGAGAAAGCATTGATAGGAAATTCACACCAAATTCAATAATAATAATAATGCAATGAAAAGGAATTGAAAGCAGGATTTTAGGCTTTAAATGATAAAAGAGAATAAATTCAACATCTTTGTTGAGAATTATTTTTTGAAATTTTTATTTTTGAAACAAAGACTTGAGCATGCTTTTGTTTTAGAGAGAGACTTTCTCTTCTTATTAAAATTATTAAAGATAAGAGGAGCATAGAGTTAAAACTAGGAGCCTCTGAACTTTGTTAAGAAGGATCAAATACAAAGAATTTCAAGTTGTCATTCCTTTGAACTTAAAGTTTCTATTGTTATAATTTAAATTAATAAGAATTGATTTCCTTTCTTCTGTAATAATAAATCAATTTTGACAACTTTCTTACTAATGAATTCAAAATAAAAGCAAGGAGTAAGATTGAGTGTAACTCACCATTCGTAACCAGATAGTGGTGACTAGAATTTGATTCTTCTCATCCTGATTATATACCCGGAAATACAATGTGAATACATGCAAAAAAAGGAAAAGGGAAAAGACACGTGTATAGCAATCAATTATTTAGCTTTGACATTAAGCTTAACCGCAAACGACAAGGATTGAACAATGCGAGCATTGAATCAGCAGCGCTATGAGAGATAATGTTGCATTTATCATTCCAGATTGTAGTTATACTTTATAATTAAGTCACTAAATTATGGATTCCAATGCGCAGGATTCACATATCAAATGCCTTCTTGTACTAAATTAGCCCACATATTATATTGTTAAAGTAAAATTTAAATTGCATTGAAGAACATTATATTCATCATGAAAATTCGTACGACTATGGCAATAAGGAGATAAAATCAATTTTCGTTTTTTTTTAAATCCTACGACAAGGGATCAAGACTGAAGGTGTATTGGTGAAAGAAGGAATTCCCAAGGTGTCCATTCCAGTACCTTCAATTGAAATTTATGAGGGGAGTGCATAAAAGTAAACGTAAGGGCTTTAAGGAGGATAAACCTTTAACTGTCCCAACGTTCAGACTTCTAAGCCTCTTCAAATCGAGGGTCGTAAACAAGAAAGGTAAAGAATCAGGTGGACGTCCTCACAGAAAGCAGTTTTTTATGATTATCGGTTCCTTTTTAGTGAAAGCATAAGGGAAAGCGAAGAGATAACATGCGGAGAACACTAAAATGAATTCTGGAGGTAAGAGCACCACAACAGGCAGACATCAAATAGATCCTTCATCCCCAAATTATTATTTCCCTTTTTTGCTCTAATACACACTTAGTAGCTGGAATTTCGATCATTAGTTAACTAACACCTAAATTGAATACTATAAGTTATACACTAAACTTTCACTTATTCATACTTCCTCAGTAAATAATATTCATGCTGAATTTGGATAAGATTTTGCGGGTAGCACGCGTACACAAAAATGCAAAAACATTGACGCAGACAGGAGCAACGCACATGAAAAACGAGAAGAAAATGTTGGTATTATATTTTAACAATCATTATTTAGTAAAAATAAAAAGTATCGCGCTATTGATTTGATTTCACCTTTCAAAACTTTCACCATTCCCTTTACACTTCGTGGCTCTGCAAAATATACTTACCAAAGTTAGCCACGTATTGGTAATAAGAATTTGGTTCTTTTCGTCCTAAAAATTAAAAATTGGGTAATTAAACAAGAAAATATACCACTACTGATGACAAGCATGGGTATATATTTGTGGAGGAAACACAATGAATGACTTTCTCTTGACAAGTATTTGCATAGAGAAAATCGAATTCTATATGAATAATTCAAAAGTGATGTGGGATAAGTGACATTAATTTATGGTTATAATATTTTGAGGAATGAGTGGTCAAGCGTCAGCGGGTGAGCATTATTTTGTGTGAATAAACGTAATTTCTTAATGTGAAATTTTTAATTTATGGTAGAAAAGGGAAAAGTCCTTCGATGTGAAATTAATTGACTGATTATAAAATCATGTAAATTTAAAGAAAAATTACAAATATATTACAAAACAAAATAAAGATATTTTAGTTAGTAAATAAAAACCGCATTTATCCGTCAATTTTTTTGACAAGTTATACACTACAAATAATAATATTTGAAAAACTTTTTCAAAGTAAAAAAATTACTTTACTTCAGAACTTTATGAAAATAACCAACGTTTACTTTTATTGGTTAAACTTACAATAGCTCAATATACCTTTGGATATTTGTTACTTGTTAGAAGTCTTCATAAAATGACAGGAGATTTATGAGAGACTATTAGAAATGAGCTATAAGAATTGGATTTTTATTACATTTAATTCTGCACATTCTTTTCTTATATTTTGGTTCTTAACAAATCGGTATGGATTTGAGAAGACTGTTAGACGAATGTGCAAGAGGCAGGAAGCAAAAGGTTTACATCATAAATCTGAACACGTAAATGGTTTCTTCTTTCTTTGTGAAAGGAGTAAGTAGTGGAGTTAGAAGAGTCTTATTAGAAGAAAGAAAAGTATGGAACGGAACAAAATTGAATAATAGAATCAACGGACTTTCATTCTTTCCTAAATACACATGTCGATTTAGAGAGGATTTAAGGAACACAAGTAGCGTTATTGTATCAAAAGGGGTATGGCAGTGGCAGAATTCGAAGAACTCTGTTTCCCGAGCATGCTGAAAAAGAACACATAAACTAATCCAGTGAAGAAAGAAAGCGCAGAACGAAGGTTTTAATTATTCACGCTGGATATAGTCTTGAGGCGTGGAACAAAGCTAGACCTGATGAATTTTTATCTCAACAGCAGCGAACGTTTCTAACTTCCTTGTAATGAATTAATGTGAAGCGGAAAGAGTTTTGCTTAGCTCCGGTCACGGAAGGATGGAATTGAAAGAGCAAACGTGTGTTAATTAAGAATTTAAAACATATACACATAAAGATGCGTCGTTTCTAATATAAATCTAAAAGTTTACCTTTTACAAACGAGTTTTTCATAAGGTGAAATAAAATAATAACCAACAAAATATAGTTCAAAACACCATAACTTTCCTATTGAAACTAATAAGAGTATTTTAATTAAAAGTTTTAATACTCTTAAAACACAATTTTATAACTGCAGACTACTTCAATACGGTATGGTGTAGATGATATATTATTATGCTTTAATACGAATAGAACATATAAAATTCTTATTTCCATAGAAAGAGTCAATACGGAGATTTTTTTAAACAAAAATGTCCATCTTGGTGGACTCGAGCGATTTGTATCCATCCCTAAAGAGTATAAAATAAACTTCTCCAAAATTGAAACTTATTCAAAACTTAAAGAACTTTCCATATTTCTATAGTTTTGAAATGAATATTGGAGAAAGTAATATTTCTGATACATAAGACATTTTGAATGAGACATTAATTTGAAATTTAGCAAGATTTTGTGTAGGTGTGGATCTTAACTAAATCCTGTGATTGGAACATAATATAATTTTACTTTGGACATGGCACAAATAATCCTGATGTCACAGGTTGACAGAACAGATTTTGAGCCTTTTGAGACAGTTTCCTTTCCTATAACTCCAGTTTCAGAGAGAAAAGTATGGAAGCTGAGGAAGAAGAGACCAAAGGAAAGTCTCTTCTCTACCTAATCAATAGTAATATCTACTTTTGGCAAGAAGAAAAGGTTTTGCCTAAAGGATTTCCAATATGAACCTCAGTTGGCAGGTGTCAAATTAACTTTTGGAAAAGAGCACTACTACTGGAACTACTGGAAACATATACCCGCTTGTCTCAAACAAAGGAACAGAAGAGATAGGCTGAATCTGTAATATGGTGCTGTCTAAGCAAAATCTGAAGCCTAGCTCAAGAAGGTTCGTGAGCTTGAAGCAGGTGAAAGGATAGAAAAAATACCCATATTTTCTACAAAACCAAATAAATCATGTCAATAGCCTCTTTCTACATATCTTATTACTTTCTAACGCCATAATGTAACCACAAAAACTTACAACCTTCAAAACATACAAGTAATACTACCAGCCAATAATAATTTCATCTTAAACTTCTCCTAAGTCCTTTGTAGTATTAGTGTTTGTGTAATAAATTAAATTAAACTGAACTTTTCATGAATTTGGATCTGTTACATCTTATAGTAAATATTGCTTCCTTATATTTGATGATAGACGAGAAATAAGGCGCGTGTGGAGCTGTTTACAAAATTAGAAATGTCATTCATGAAAAGAAAGAGAAAGGAAGACAAGCATGGAGGAGTCTTTGTCCTTTCTCCGCTTTTAGATGGAACTTTATTTGAACATTTGTCTTCCTTTCCTCTGGGCGTTCAGTTTTTGTCGCTTAGTATAGGTACTAAAAAGAAGGAAATTAAAAAGAAGAGGAAGAAACTAATGTGTAATGTATCACTATTAGGAACAGAAAGAACGGCGCTAGAGTTAAGTTTATATGCACCCAAACGAAACGAGTGGAGACAACCCAACTACTGCAGAAAAAACAGTCGACTTTCTCCACCAGCTTTTCACTTCCTCCCGTATTTGCTGTAGAAATTTAAGAGGCGGAAGAAGAAAAATAGCTTTTTACTCTTTCCTTCTTCAAATTTTCTTATGCTCCAGTAAAGATAACTTGAAAAAAGGGTAAGATAGAAAAGAGATAAGAGCAACGGCAAAGATCCTCTTGTGGAAGGACACCACAGAAAAAGATACCTCATGTTAGATAATTCAGTTTTTCTCAAGAATTGAAAGAAAGAAAGACTAGCAGCAACGTATGAACGGGAGACTTTTACTTTAGTTTGATTGAACCAGAAACGACCACACAAGAATGAAAAATGTAAATAAGAAAGTTAAAAAGAAATCGGGGAATTCTATTCATTCTTCTCAAGTGACTGGTTGAAGTAGAAAGAAAGTTGATTTTTGATTTCTAACTTACACACTGCCAATCAACGATAAAATGTCGGAATTCCTTTACAACTTAAACTTTTAGTAAGAACCCCTCCTACCACTTTCATAGAAAATCGGAAGAGCACAAGGTCAACATAACGACTAAAAAAATCTCCTTCGAAACTTTTTGAAGCAAATTATTTTTATTCAGTTTTCTATTTTTCAAAAGGTTAAAGATCAAACTTCTAATAGTCAGGAAATAGATCACTGACAACCAAATATCTCTATTTACTTTTTATAAGGATCGTACATTGAACTGACTGACGGGTAGTCGCGTGTTCAGACCCAGTGAAAAAATTTTCACCCTGAGGTCGTGCTGTGGTTGTTTATCCATTCCTCTATCGAAATTGAAAGTAACAACTTAAACCCCTAAATCTAAATTTGAGTTTCCTTTTTTCCCTTGATTTATGCTTTTTTATTAACTTGTGAATATGACGGAAGCAATTACTCAGTTTTTATGGTGATTTCAAGCAGTAGGAGGTAGCAAGTGGGCGGAGTAAAAGATAGAAATCCTTCTATAGCCTAGAGTTGAGATTAACGAAGGAAATTCTGATTCAACCGAGAATATTAGACCAAAATACCTCCTGAAAAACAAAAGAAACTCTCCCAATCCAACTTTTGGAGCGCTTTAATGCCTTTTCTTTTCGTCATCATCTGGTACTATGCTGGTGGTGATGCGGTTTGAAACTAATGTTCCTACCCATATCCATTTCCCCACTTGCTTTCTCTAAAGAGAAAGGATACAAGTATCGTAACCATTTGAGTTCACTACCACCAACCCATCTCAACCACCACTCATCTCAATCTTAGAAGGACTTCTTCCTTAAGGCGTATGTTGGTTACGGACTTAAACGAGGTCTTTTTTTCTTTTTCACTTTCTTTTTTTCTCTCTCGAAAAACTCATTCTTCACTTAAAAGTAAAACAGTGAAAGTTATCGTAGCTGAACTTCCTCCACCATTACTTGGAACTAGGATGGTTGGCTAGTTGTAGGGATTGCGTGATATACTTTGACCGTTACACTAGAGATGACCACAAGGAAGGAAAAAGAAATGCCAAGTCATAGATGGACAGCCCTATAAATCCCTTTCAGACTCCTTTTAACCCTTCTATTTTGTCAGGCTTTCAGTTACGGAAGAAAAAACTTTCTCATCCTTTCATTCATTTTCTTTCCAGTACTTTTGGATTATGAAAGAGAAAGTTTCTACCATTAGACTCTCATTTCTTTTCCCCTTAGTGTATATCTAGGGAAAAGTTTATGACAGTTTTAATTAAACTTATTCCAAAATGCATTGAAGTGACGCTCCAAGGGTGTGAAAGGAGACCCACTCCAGTGAAACGGAGAAAATCCTCTGAATTTTGGCTTTAACTTTCTTCTGTGGCACATTTCATACTTCAAAATTTCATGAAAACACTTCACAAAAACTTTCAAAACAAGTTTTGAAAGAAGTGTAAAAATACAAAAAGATTCTAAAATTAAAAGTCAAGAAGAAAAGAATATGCTCAATTAGTCGACTAAATGAAGTATCATTTGTGTGAAGCATTAAATGATCAAAAAGGAGATAATACAGTTTTGGGATTAGGATTATGCATATTATGCGTATTTTGTAATAATCTCAACAGCTAATAATGTTAATCTTCCTCATATACAAAATTCAAGAGTAATCTGATGAGTTCCTGAGTACTTGCATCGTATAAACCTCTTAAGTTCCACTTAGATCCTAATTCTATAGTAGAGTTTAGAGACTGGTGAAATCCTGTTTTCTTTTTGTATAGGGAATGAAAGAGGAATCTCCTTAGTTCCCAAGAGCTGAGCCTTTCAACAGTTTGATCGATAAGAAGAATGAAAGTGTGGAAAAAGAAACGAACGACAGCGACAGTGGGTGGAGGAAGACGGTGGAATGAAAGAGCCTTGTGGGTTTACAGGTTTCCATCTAATGACATCCATAATGCTACCGTTCCCACCATCTTCATTTCTGATAGAACCATCAGACCGTAAAAGATACAGACATGACTGAATAGAGACAACTGTACTTTCACCATAATATGAAAAATTGACGATCTATTCTTCTGATATAAATTACACGCAATATACTTCCTTTTGCGTGCTCTAATTCTTTCACTAATTACATAATTACTGACAAGTATCTTCATCACAGTTCCCTCATAAATCATAGTTCTAATGACGCTCACGCTATTTTATACCTACCAGCCACCTCCAGCAGGCAAAATTGGTTTTGAAAACTTTTATCATTAATACTACATTTGGTAACTCACAAAATTCGAGTTTCGAATCCGAAATAAAAAAAGTATAACCTTCTACAGAATTTAGCGAAGAAAACTAAACCGTTGCAGCAGTTTGGGCTTTGCCTTTTTTGTAAAAAAAACAACAAAAAACTGTTTGAACAGTAAAACTTTAGACAATGTATGCGTATACGTAGTTTCTCGAATCTCAATCTCATCAACAATAAGGAATTGAAAAAATTTCATACATTTAGAATTGAGGATTAGGTTCATTAAAATCATAATTTGAGTCTATAGAAATTCTAATAAATAAAATGAAAAGATGTGTTTCGCATTTCTTTTAATTCAACTATTGATTTCTCTTCCGTTAATTTAGAAGGGATTGAAATGATATTGAATTCAGTGAAAGAGAATTCTTCGTTATGTAAATTTAATTAACGACAGGCAGTAAAAAAAATTCAGATTTTTTTTTCGTGTAACTCTATTCATGATTTTATTTTTTTTTAGTTAAGGATTCTGAAAGAAGAAAAAATATGAAAAGAATGACATTTACATCTTCCAGGAATAAAAAGAAGAAGTTGATTATAAGCATTTCTTATCAAACAAGTCGTTAAAAGTACACCTGCACCTCAATTTTCTCCTTTCACAACTTTCATGACAAAAATTTTCTTTTACCTTAAATTAACTTCTAAAGTTTTAAATTAAGACATATCTAAAAACTGAAAGTAGCTTTTTAATTATAAAGGTAGTGATAATGAAATATACGTATATTTTCATAAAAATAACTTTTCATATGCATTTTTTATTATTATTTACAGTAGTAGTGTTGCTGCTTTTCTGCATGATGTTTTCCAAGCATAAAAAGTTTCACAAGTATAACATAGGAGTTTTTATGTTATTTTTCTATTAAAATTGAGAAGTTAAGTTGGAAATGAATTATTGATTTAGTAGAAGGAAGAATTTTTTTTTCTATGTTTAAAAAAACGTATAAATATGATTCTTCAAAACTTTTTCCTTCTTTCTCATAAAGTTGGAAAGACTTATAAAAATTTTAAATTCAAAATTTTTGAAAGTTATTTTTAAAAAAAAATAGACAAATGAGTAATAATTACTTAAAATGAAAATGGAACTGTGTTTATTTTAAATTAACTCTAGAATATTAATGGGACAGTTGAAAACAAATTGAAACAAGCAATTTTAACTCTGGAGGGGAATTTTACTCTTTTTGTTTTTATATATTAAATCCATTTATTTATAAAGCGCCTACGCAATGAGAATGAGAAGCTCTTCCCAACCTAACAACTACCACCGCTCTAAGCTAAATGAATTTCTTGTCATCTCATTTATCTACCACCACCACCACCAGCAGCAAGTAGCAGTAGCAGCAGTACTAAACTTACGATCTAGTATACCCTACTTTATAACGTAGATGAGAGAAAATAGTATCAGCTTTCTCCACTCTCTCTCATAAACTTTTAATATAGTCAAACTCTCAACTTTTCGAGCGTCATAAACAGACGCCAACCAGCCTTCTTTTCTTCTTTCTCCAATTTCAACATTACATTCTCATCAGATTAAATTCCAAAAAGAAGAGCAGATGAATTCAATTGTTCAATCACGTAGTGGAAGGAAAAGAGTTACAATTTAAAATTTTCAGCCATTTTAATAACTCAATTTATTACGCTGAATCTCCACTCGCGTGTAATATCACGAAAAGTTAAGCATGAATGCTCTTTTTTTTTAAATTTCTTTTACGCTTTCTCCTGAATAATCCTGTTTTCATAAGTGTAGAAAAAAAGACATGAGAAAGTCATAAAAATTTCTCAAAAGATATTCATTATTAAGAACTTGTTAGTAAGTTTGCAATTTGATACTTTAATCTCAAAGGCGCGGCGTGTTGGAGTTAAGAAAGTGTTCAATTTCACTTACCACATCAATTATTTGCATTAGAGTTAACCCGAAAGAAAGTTGAAGTGGCGTAGTCTCATTTTTGACGGGTCGTTCAAGGGGTTGGTACTTTTCCAGGAGGGCATTGAGTAAGTTTTTCTCATACTGCCCTTGTATTGAACCTGTAAAAATCATAAAAATAAATTGTGTCAGTAAAAACTCATGTAGCCCAACAACTTACATTACGTTCATGATTATTTCCGTTTTCAAAACAGACATATACACTAAATCACATTCAGTACCTCAGTTTCACTCTTTTTATGTTTCCTTCAAAATGAACTCAGAGTTACTGTGCTAACAGAGTCGTTTCACCTACTCAATTCAAATCGAAATATTGAAAAAAAGATCATAAACTTCTACATAAAAGGGAGTCTATTATATAGAATTCGTTTTTGTTAAATAAAAAGTTAGACGTATTTTGCTATAATTGAATTAGACTAAGGCAAGGCTTCCAACTTTCATCTTTACTTTCACTTTTACTTAAGGACTTAAACGAATAACGTTGACTTGTAAGAAAGCAGAAAAGAAAGTGGGCTCTTTTGATGTGTCTTAAAAGGCTTTAGTGTTAATTGATCCCAATTAACTTTCATATTCGTCTTCTGCATAATTATTACAAGGGATTTATTTTCTTCACCTCATTAGAATGCGTAAGTGATGACAAAAAAAAATGTGGCAGTTATTTGTTTGTGGTTATAAATTATGTCCTTCGATCGATCTTCCAATGACTGTCAAACTACACACAAGTTAAGTTTTTTGAGTATGAAATCCCAAGAGAGTAAAGCAAATAAGAAATGGAATAAAGAACAAATACTAAATCAGGGAGTTTGAGAGAAAGTGAAAGGGAAAGCATGTTTCCCTCGTTTCATACACCAAGGGAATTATTAATCGTTTTGAATCGAAAGAAACGACATTTCATTGAAGGAGTTGTACAGTAATAGAAGACGGAACCCTTTCACTTATATTATATGTATATATGTAATAGAGTTCTCTTTGGGGAAATTAACTCGTCTCTACTTTCTTTCGTCAGAGAAATAGAGTTGAAGGGTACAATATTACTTCGGGTAAAGAGATAAAAATGGAAGAGAAAAAAAGAATAGTAAATGAAAAGAGTAGAAAAAGAAAACAGCCTGAGGTTAACAAAGAAAAATTCGAATTTCAGAGCATAGTTTTCTCTTTTATGATTTTTGAGAGATGACTCTCTCATAAGGATTTTCCCTGTTGACAGCTCTTATAATTTATGCTGACTATGAATGAAGAGTTTTTATTTACTTTTTGCAACAGGCAGGCTTGCATGTTTCTAGGAAATAATAAAAACCTTTACTTTAGTGCCTATACTGGTTATATCCTTTGAACTCTTGGGAGTAACGTTTTATATACTTTGATTTCATTTCAGTCTGATTCTATCATCCTTCCAATTTATCTGAACAACTTCGTGTAAGAAGATGATTATAGGTTAAAATGAAGTCAGGATAAAAAATTGTGGTTGATAAAAACCCAACCATGTATCAAGAATCATGAAATCGATATTCTCAATTTTACAGCCTCACTTATTGAAAGAATGATTTCAATTCATCAAAATTCTAAATAAAAAACTCATTTTCAGTCAACTTCAATCAATATTTCATATCTGATAACAGAAAATGGCAGAGTTTATGACAGTTGCAGTATATTCTACTGGGGAAATCTTCTTCTTCCATCTTGGTAAATACTGAGAAATCTGTTCAGTGAAATTCTGTTTTCACCCTCCTTTATCTTTATTTTAGCTTTTGTTTCTTCTTTTCAAATCGGAAGCTCCCTTGTCGCATGTCAAGCAATAAGTTTCTTCAAAGAAGCTGTGAAAAGAAAGTTGGAGAAAGGGAATGATAAGAAGGATGATGGTGTAAGTAAACCCTATGTTACAACATAAGTCAAGAAAAAAAAAGAAAAGCAATACTAAGATGACGCCAGAGAAAAGGAAAGGAACTCAAGAACTAATTTTTCATTACTCTGCTTCTTCCTTCTTGTTTATTTTACTAACGAGAAAAGACCAATAAATCCACTGGAAAGGAAAAGTGTAATACACAACTACACGTTTATTTGTCCTCTGTAATTTAATATGTTAAAAAATGCAAAACTTTTGTAAACTATCAATATTATAACTTCACTCAAATATTGATACATTCTGAAAACTTTTATTTAAACACACCAAGGGGTCGAGTGGAAAGTTTGTACAATATTTAAAGTATTTGAAAACTTCAATCAAAATCACCACAACAGACACCATTACTTTCTAAATAATATTTCAAACGTAATCAAGTTTGTCATTCGATTTTCTCTACTTCTATGATTAATATAATAAAAGCCAGAGTCTGTACGTCTGAAGCCATAGGGATTTAACATAGGAAACAAAAAACCGGTTATAACCGGAAATAGCCGGTTGACATAGGGGTGCCGGGTGACATGTGGGTGCCGGGTGACATGGGGGTGCCGGGTGACATGGGGGTGCCGGGTGACATGGGGGTGCCGGGTGACATGGGGGTG
>JAQGCN010000045.1:0-57678 GCA_034699725.1 Friesea truncata | reverse complement strand
GAGAAAAGAGGAGATACGTCCCGTATCTCCCTTGAGATAGGTGAAGTGGGCGGAGCAAACTTATCTCTGCTACGTTACCGTCAGTTACGTCGGTTACGTGAAGGCTTTGCAAACTGTCCAATAATAACTCATTGAATAACGTTAAGTCAAACATTATATTTCTTACATTTTTAAAAAAAGCTAACATTTTCTTCAACATATTCCTCTTCTTACTGTACGAACAGAAAGAAAGCCATAATATATTTTCACAAATATTCTTTTCTATAGTTATTCTGTTCTGTTCTCAAAGGATCTATTATTGAGGATGGTAGAAGTATAAAATGTAACACTCAAGTTTTATTCTTTTATTACATTATTTCTTGATGAAATATGACAAAGTATACCGAAGGAAACGGAAACTGTGCAAAGTGACTCTTTTGTATCGTAAAGTTTGCTTTCTGTAACCAAAGCATATGTAAAACTTTTCAACAAATAAAGCTCATATCATCCTGAAATAAGAAATGTTATTTAGAATGTGTAAAATAAATTGAAATTCTGCTGCGGTTTTTCTTCATTTTCATAAGTTGCTTTCACAGTAGTATTTTAAAATACACGAAAGAAGAGAGAAGTCTTCCTGAAAAATTATTTAATAGTAATATTACACAAGTACTAAGACAAACGTCTTAATCTTTCTTTACTTAATTCAAAATATAAAATGAAAGGAATTATTCTAAAGATTTAATTGAAGTTTTTTTAAAGAAAAGTTCAATTATATCTCCTCATGTATGGAAAAAACCTCCGCTGAAAACATAGAAATGTTCCAATCACATCTATCAAAGCTGTTCATTTTGCTTTGAAAAGTTAATCATATCTAGGTTGTGTTTTTTGCAACTTTTTGTATGAATTCAATGCAATCCTGATGAAATCATAATTGGATTTCTTCCTTCATGCTTCCATATAATAATAAACCATTCTTGCATGCTAGAAATTTGATCAGTATGTCCATATTTAGAACATGATATTTTATATTTTCTAAATTGGGACAAAAACAAAAACTTGTGGTTACTGTATCCTTTTCATCTTTCGGTGTAGAACTGATAATGTAAATAAATAAAATAGTCTGGGTGAATTTTATAATTGGATGTTTGTTACGATGAATCACGTTGGATACTTTGCAATTATATTGACTATATAAAAAAATATTTTTTAAAAATAAAATATTATTAAATAAGATATATTAAAATAATTAAAAATATAAAAAAAATTAAATAAAAATATTATTTTATGATGAAAGAATGATTTGAATTATTTTTAAATTGTTTTTATTATTTAAATATTATATTTTATAATTTGGAAGAAAAAAAAATTCAAAATGTTTTTTAGAATTTTTCACACCTTTTTTTTTATTCTGTAAAAGTGAGTTATAAAATCTGAAACAAGGATAAAGATCTTAAGCACTAAAAATAACAGTGACTTTTGGCATAAGGAATTAAGTTAAGGAACCTTAAGCACTTTGTATGTTTTACCGTACTTAATTCAGAGCACGATTTCCTACTCCCACGTTTCCTGACTTTATGACTCAAATTATTGAGATTCCATTTAGAATATTCTGCCCGAATCACTTTGTCAATCTATTTTATCGACGTCACTCTCAGCCCTTTCGGCCTCATGTAAACAAAGTATCCAAAAATTCTTGTTTTTCAGAAGGAAAATAGGATGATGATGATAGGAAATGGCAGATGTTGACATTGAAGTGAGTAATGTTCCTACCGGATGGTATCATTGGGTGTCGTTATTCGCTGTTCTTAACATTATGATACGATCATGAAGCAAACTTGAGTTAAAGATTCAATATTTATTGGCACGTATAACTAATCTCTACATCTTTTGCATCTGAATTTGACAGATTTTTCCATATAATGTTGAATGTTCGTTTTCAATTTCTAAGAAATACATTAATCCATACTGTGAACATTGAAAAAAGAAAATAAAAGAAAAATACGAAAGAGTGTTAAGGATGTCAGAATATACTATGTGTGAAAGGATATCTTAAAAAAACGAAGAAAGTGTGAAGGAAATACAATCAACAGACGGATATACCGTTGAATAAATCCCTTTTACATGAGAATCCACTTGAGTCAATACAATTATATCTATTAATCTAATATTGCACTTAGGGTGAAATAATTTCTAAGGGTATAAAATATTGCAAATTGAAAAATTGCAAATATGTTTTATAGAATTCAAATTTATTCCAGAAGATAAATTAGACACGTCTGTCGTCGTCATGTCTCAGGTGTTTTGTTATAAGAAAGACAACAAGGTTGGGAATGTTTTCAAGTTTTAGTATTGTTGTTTTATTTTCATTCCAAAGTAAAGTATAATCAATACGAAACCTTTTAACTTGTTCTAGATTTCAAATAAATCTTCGTAGGAAATAAAGTTTGGCAGTTATTAATATTCATACAAAACAAAAATGTGTACTTGTTTCAAGTTTTGTTCCTATAAATATATCGTCACCAGCGTCTGTAAAATATCCATCAAGTATGATATTCACATTTGCTTTCTTCACTTTCTATCGTACAATGTTATAATTCTTAAGTGCCGTTATTAAATGTTTGCTCTTTGTGCGTGATCACTCCCTCGTTGATATCTAAAATGATTCCCAAGACTATAATGTTATGGCTTAAATATTTTATAAATCCTAGTAGTAACAACACAGAAGTAGTGATAGAACGTTATTATAAGATACACATTGGTGTTTAAATTGTTGATGATTTTGGTGTTTCTCGTGGGAATTTAGAAGAAGATACCCTTTAGAATTGAATAACAACAGAAGACGTGTTATCGGAAGAAAGAAAGCTGTTAAAAAAAGATGAGCCTCTTTTGATCCTTTCTCCCATCGTAAAACGTAAAAGCACAATACAATAGAAAATGTTGATAAGCTTATTTTTCTACCAAAATGCTCGATTTCAGATATTTTCTTTTATATCATCGATTTACTATAGATTTCACTATAGATATCATCGATTACTTTCTAAAGTACTTTACAAAGCAAACGTGTAGGCTAATTTAATAAGTGTAGCTTAAAAGCTCAATAGTACCTCTACAAAGTAGATTTCTGTAGACTGTTGTTCTTGGAGAAGCGTATCCTTAAAAGCTTAATTGAATTAGCTTAATTGAGAACAACAACGTGTTATTATTAAGAATATGCCCTTATTAATTTATACATTGTTTATCTCTTGTTCTGTATTCTAGTTAAACTTAGTAATATCAACTGAAGAGGGAGATTTGTCAAATTACGTGAGCAATGGAGAATGGGATTTGATTTTAATGAAACCAAAACGAAATGTTTTCTATTACTCTTGTTGCCTTGAACCATATCCGGATGTCACTTACTTCATCGTCCTCCGTCGTAGACCCTTATTCTACGGTAAGTAATAATCTCTTAACTTGTTCAGTATTATTACAAAAATTTCATATTAATTCTAGTTTTCAATTTGATCCTGCCTTGTGTTTTAATATCGGGCTTGGCTCTTCTCAGTTTTTACATGCCATCAGATTCTGGAGAAAAAGTTACATTGGGTATAACAACGTTGCTTTCCATGACTGTTTTCCTGATGGTAATTGGAGAAAGGTAATAGATAAGTTTTGCAAAAGTTATTAGGCTGTAAATATTGTTCAAGAGAAAAGTTTTCTAACAACTTTAATACATATCCGAATTCGGCTTCATATCCGCTTTTGGTTCTAACTCAATGACTTGTAAGAGAAAGTTGCATTTGTTGGAGAAAGTTAGATTATGATTTGATATAGGAACAATAATATCTTTTTACTAACTTGATTATTTATTACTTATAACCAAAATGAGCAAGAATTATATTTCTTTTTAGTATGCCACCAACTAGTGAAAAACTTCCTCTAATTGGTAAGTTTTTTAAAAAAAATATTCATTTTTTTTGTGTGTTTTAGTATATAGCTTGTAAAGTTTATGCTAAAAGTTGAAATTATGTTTTCAAAATATTAGAATGTTGATGATGTCGCCTGTTTGAAAAAGAAACGCAATGCAGTATTATATTATTAAATTTCATTTTAAGATTTATTTCAATGATGCGAAAAATTGTTTGTTTTCGATTCATTGAACCAAAATAATTAATCTGAAAACGGAAGAGTTTTGGGGAAATGAATGAGTTGACAAGCAGATGCGATTAAAATTCATCTTCCTTTTATTATTTTCATTTCAACACGAGATTATGATCATTAAAAGTGTTCCCTTACTTTCTCTAGAGAATGGATGAAAACTTTTTTTTTCTATAATTAATTATAATAACTTCATTAATAAAGAAAAGGTAGGACAAAAATAGCCTAATTTATTCATTCTTTTTGGAAAAGTTTATGTCAAACTGCTTAAAATACATTAGCAGAAATCCTAATGATCATTGATATTTAATAAGAGAAATCTGTTGTAAGTAATTAATGATCGTTTTGAATTGATTGCGTCCAATTCCTCTTAAATCACTTTGTCTAAATTACTTTTATCATAGGTTTGTATTATGGTGTTACAATTTCTATCGTGTCATTTGCTACGGGACTTTCTGTTGTCACCCTTAACATTCATCATCGTGGAATGCGAGGGAGAGCACTTCCACTTCCTGTACGGAAGTTCATCTTTAATATTTTAGCACGTGCTGTTTTTCTACGATTGGATTTTCCAAAACGAGAAGAAGAAATTGAACCTTCTTCTGAAATTCCAGGTCCAAGGATTGGTATTCCACCAACTAAGTTAGTACAGGTGTGTTTTCATCCCTTATTTCACACTATAAATATTTTCTAAATGCTTGTTGTAACTAGGGAGAAACGTGGCGTATCGTACATCCGAATATGCCCTCACCATCCAATTCTTGCTCATGTGAAGTGCATAATAGTTTGTTAGATAACTATAATTGGAGACGTGGAAATGTACAAAGAAATGTGTAAGTGATCCAAAGATTTCTTTGTAATTAGAAATAAGAAACTATAAAATAACTTATTAAGAATTAATTAAATATGAATTCTTTTCTAGATATTCATCCTATAGCTATGAGAATTCAGAAAGTGAGAAATGTAGCACCTGTTGCAGTGGCAGTAATCGGTCCCGTCCAATTATGAAAGTACGTGGCATTCAGTCAGATGTAGGTGGATCACCTCCGCCATTACACAGGCATCGTCTCCACCACCATTACATGAAAACAAGGGATGATTTATCTCTACCTACAAAATATAATAATTTTGATGCAATTCCACCATTTTCTCATCCAACACCCACCACATCTACTTCTTCTGCCAATCAACAACCCGAACCGGAATGGCAACGTAAACTTTTCGATGTTCTCAACAGGCTTGTTATTACAATGGAACGAAATGAAGGTAGAATGGAAGTACAAGATAAAAAAGATATTGTAAAGCTCGAATGGCAGCAGGCAGCATTAGTTTTGGATCGGTATGCACTTATTTTTAAAATCTTGAATAAGTTGTCTTAAGTTTTGATAAAAATTTCAGATTCCTGCTTTGGATTTTCGTTATTGCTACGATAGGAGCAACATTTGGAATACTTTATATGAGCCCTCATTCTAAGCTTTTTTTTCATTAGGAAACTAATGAAATTTATCAGTCAAAATATAATAAGTGAACTTCATCACTTTAAATTGTACGAGAATTTGTGTTATTTAGTTTTGCTGAAAATGAACAAACGAGTACCAACAAACAATATACGTAAATACAAATTATTTATTAAAGTGAAATAAAATGCTACAATATACATTCCTTAATATTTTTTTATTTTGTATTTAATTTAAAATACAATGATCATACTCAAGGTAATAAATATTATGATCATATACATCGGTGAATGATAAGTTTGAGCATCAGAGTAATGCGGTGGCTCATGCTTTACAATTGCGCTTCGAGTGAGAATCCTTCTTGGTGAAGCAATTCGATTATCCTGGTCGTGATATCCAATTGTATCTATCCATCATACAGAATTATAAGCAATATTAAAGTATTTAAATATATTTCTACCTTCAACGCTTGATCCAAATTGAAGGTTTCCCATCGCAAGAAGAATATAATATCCAGGAGAGTAATTTAAATCAAACGTCGTTCTTTCTACAGTTGATTTTATGTTGCGAGTAAAATCACAGTAAACTGTATTGTCTTTTTGTGAAATCCATTTATTTGAAATGTAGGATTGATCATCCTAATTAAAAAATAGTTAAGCATTCTAAACTTGTTTTATAATATATTTATGACAGAATGTACCAATCTTTTATTAGTTTTAACAAGATTCCAGGAAGTAAATATTTTTGTGGATTTTCCATTAGAAACGCATTCAACAACGCTATCTTGTCCCTAGGTTAAAAAGAAGCTAAATTGAAAAGTTGTTGTATTTTCAATACAAAGAAACCAAAACAATCCTTCTTTCCAATAATAAAATAGAAGCTTTTTATAATTTATAACTCACCATATATACATCATCTGACAATGCAACTGCAATGTAACTTCCCATAAAATTACCAGAAGGATCTTTTGGAGGTTTTCCCATGAGCTGAAATCTGACTTTGTCTTTGTGTTTTGGATCTGCAAAAACGCTAACAACTATATCACAATTTCTTTCTTTTACACAATCCCCTCGTGGATCGTCTTTGTTCATTCCAAAACACAAAATTCCAGAACTTCCTAAACAAGATCTGTAGAATGTGACTTCATTGAATTGCTAAATTTCATTTAATATTTGATTAAATTTTAATAAATAAAAAAACTGATTGTTTTCCTTACAGTTGATGACAATTTCACGGAAATTATTACAAGTAGAACAATTTTTAACTTAATTTGATGCATTATTCCAATATAAATTCGGAGAGTTTAAGGTGTGAAGTCTAATCTTATAAAAATGAAATAAAACAAATGAGTAATAATTTTTAAGGATTTTGAACCGATTTCGTTGATTTCCTGCGTGAGACCCCTTTGTTGACACCACATCCGTGCTTATATAATTTTGTGGTTTCCTGAATTAACACGCAATGAAAACAAAAGTTTCAATCTAAAAACCAATTGTTAAGGATAGAATTCTTATAGATAAATGAATCATATTCCTCAATTAATTTGAGGTTGATACAATTAAAAAAAACTTTATTTCAAATGAATCAATTTGAAGAACAAATCAATTATCCAATCATAACACTTTGCTCAACGCCATTTCTATGCGACCCTTAGCAATTACTGTACAATGGGTTAAATTCATGCATAATTTATTATTAAATCCTTTGTTATCATATCATAAAAAAAATCAATCCGATTTTGGTAACTCATGTTGATAGGCAGCCTTTTTTGGCCAGTCTTGCAAACACATTTCACAAAGACAAAAATGGATTGGTGGATTATTACAAATATTTTATATTTAATTCTAGACCTATCACAAGATTCGGATATAATTGAAAATTTTACATCACTGGATTTTATTCAGAAAAGTTTACAAATAACTCTTCATACTGATCATTTTTTAGAATCGTATTTACAAGAGAATTCACAAATATTAAGAACAATACATTCAATAAATAATAGAAATATCGACAAGAAAGCAATAGAATATGAAACTAATTCTGTAGTGATATATATACCAAAAAACATATCAAGATTTTCTTATATTCTTTCACAGGTAAGAATAATAATAGTGTTAAATTAATTTATCACATTCATGCAAAAAAGTATATTGTTTTCAGATAACTCAAACAAGAGATACCCGTATTCAATTTTTAATATGGCCAGATATGCTTTTGAACCAATATGGAGCTTACGACATTTTTCATACTGATATAGTTCCAATGTTACACAATTCTTCGTTTACGAATGATGTTTATGTAATTATTTCTTACATGGATAATAGAAATCAAACAAGTATTGGAATTTGGGAAGGTTACGTTGTGTCTAATAAATTCCTGACTAATAAATTAATTCTGAAAGAAAATAAATTAGATTGGATGTATTTAATGGATAAAATTAATAGGAGGAAAAATACACAAGGAGCTATCATTAAAGCAATTAGTGTTGTAAGTTAATTGAAATATTTAAAATCAATCCTTATAAAATTCTTCACATTTTAAAATAGGACGATCCATTTTGGATAGATGAAACAAAATACAAGAACGCTTTTGAGGATGTTGGTGAAATAGAATTTGAAGATGGATTTGCAGTACAAATGTTATGGATAATTCGGGATGTGTTTAATTTTAAGTAATTAACACTTAAATAATGTTGGATTTATAAAGAATTTTGATTCATTTTTAAAAAATTAGAGTAAAAGCAATGGTTGGAAATTGGACCGAGATCAGAGAAAATGGTACGACATTTATCGGAAACGGTGTGACTGTTGCTTCTGGTGAAGCAGATTTAAGTATATCAACTCAATCGTTAAATGCTGAATATTTAAAACAGAATTTATTCTTTCTTCATCCGACTAATCACGCAGGGTAAATAAGACAATTGAAAATATTTAATTTATGAAAATATTTAAATGAAAAAGGTTAAAAATTTTCTTTGTACAACCTCAAATGAGCGAATACCGTGATATATTCACTACACCGTTCAGACCTGACATGTGGATGAGTGTATTTGTGACACTTGCCATAATTTCAATAACAGTGAAAGGATTTGGGTTTATTTTGGCCCGTTATGGTGAACAAGATGACGAAGAATCTGAATTAGTAACCAGTGTTACTGTTTGGAGTGTAGCCATAATCGCTCAACAAGGTACAGTATTTCAAAATTTATACAAGCTATACTTGAACTTGTATGTTTCAGGTTATCACGTTCAACCATCGTCATTATCTATTCGAATTGTATTCCTGTTCGGTTACATGACAGGTCTTGTATGTTTTATTGCTTATTCAGCACAAATTGTTTCCACTTTATCTGTCAAAAGTGTCCCAATACATACTGCTGAAGATATTTTTAATGGACATTTTCATCTCTTTACAAATCCAAATAATACACCTAAATCTGTTATTGATCAAGTAAACAAAATAGTTTATAAAAATTCTATTCCTTCTTAATTTTTGATTGAATATATTACTAGATTTTAAAAGAAAAAGATTTGGATAATGATGATTCAGTATTTATGCTTGAATTGACATCAATTAAAAATATACTTGCAAATCAAGATAAAATGTTAGCAGTTGTAGTAGAACCTGACATTTTTTACACTGATGCAATTAGAAAATTAAAATGTACGAATAAAGAAATATGCGATATATTCTCACATGTTGACTTACACAAATCACCAATTAAAGGAGCAATGTTTACTAGTCGAAATTCTCCATTTATTGAATGGTTCAATTATGGGTAAGAACAATATTGTCAATTATCATCTCTTATATGTATATTTTGTATATTTTTTTATATTAGAACTATTATAATGTTGGAACGTGGGATAAACAGAAGATACTTTACAAGTTACGTTAAAAGAATTTGGGTAACTTGTCTTGACGAAAATAATCAAAATGTACATCGTGTAACAGTGTCAGATGTTCGTTCAGCATTTAAATTACTTTTAATTGGATATGGTTTGAGTATTATTTTGTTAATTTTAGAAATTTTTACCAAACATCGACAAAATATTTTATTTCGACGTTCTAAATTTTTAACATAAAAAATTACATTAAATAAATAATTTCACTAACTAAAAAAGTTTAAACAATCATAATTAATTATTTGAGATGCTATTAAGGACAAAGACGCTTGATGTCTTCTAAGATTATGACATGCACCATGTGTCATGTGCAGGACATGACACATGACAAAACAGCTGTCTTAGACTCATGTGCTCAAAATAAATGTAAACAAACATTAAACATTTTGTATAAATTTCACTAAACTAACTAAGAATTTATTATTTAATATCGTCAGTCAGTGACAAGACCAGACCGGTCAGGAACCTTTTCGCTCCCAGGTAAACTGAAGATATATTAAAGTTGATAAAAACTAATTAATAAATTGTTACATTTGAAATAATTTTAGGAAGTGAATAACATTTAATGCGATTCCTTACCCGAATTCCATTTAAAAGAATTTCCTTGTATTCATTTCATAATCGGATGATAATGGATTCAGGAAATCAATTACCTACTTCGACTACTCCTGTGGATGGTAAATATAGAAAAGTATGCCTAGGTGGGACGTTTGACCGACTTCATACAGGACACAAAATACTTTTATCAGAAGCAGTTACTCGATGTGCTTCCGAGATCATTGTTGGAGTCACGGACGAAAGTATGATTCAAAGTATGTCAATCACACAAACTTAACCACAGTATTTTATATTAATTTGTGTAATTGGATTTAGAGAAATTGCTTCATGAATTGATTCAACCAACCGAAGTAAGGATTACTGGTGTATTAGATTATTTGAAAGATATTGCACCAAATTTAATACATCGAGTAGAACCAATTAGTGATCCATTTGGTCCGGCAATTGAAGAAGAGGATATTGAAATGATTGTAGTTTCAGAAGAAACTAAAAAAGGAGCAGATAAAATTAATGAAATTCGTATAAGAAAAAATCTACATCCACTTATTATACATATCATACCACTTCTTGAAGAATCAACAAAAGAAAGTCATCATGAAGAAGATAAAATAAGTTCAAGTTCTATGCGATTAAGATTGTTGGGACAGCGACTTCAACCACCTGTAAATTGACAAAATTTGACAACTTTTTAGTTTATGTTTCTTTTTTTTTATAATTTCAGTGCAAACCCATTTCGATACCTTACATCATTGGCCTTACTGGAGGGAGTGCTAGTGGAAAATCCAATATATGCAAATTCCTAGAAGAAAATCAAGGAATACCTACTATTGACTGTGATAAATTGGGACATGCTGCTTATAAACCTGGAACTTCATGTTTTGATAAAATTGTCCAAACTTTTGGTTGTGATATCATCACGACTGAAAATGAAATCGATAGAAGATCACTTGGAGGAAAAGTATTTGGAAATCCAGAAGAATTAAAAAAACTTACAGATATTGTATGGCCGGAAATATTTGCTCAAGCACAAAAATTGATACAACAACATTTTTCAGATGGGAAGAAAATAATTATACTCGATGCTGCTGTTTTACTAGAAGCTGGTTGGGACACTGTCTGTCATGAAATTTGGGTCACGTTTGTTTCAAGAGATGAAGTAAGCTACTTATTAATCAACTGAGGTATTATTTATAAAATGTTAAATTCAACTATTCAGGCAATACAACGGATACAAGATCGTGACAAATTGCCTAACGAACGTGCTGTTCAGCGAATCGATTCACAGCTATCGAATGAAGAGCGACTGAAAAAGGCAACATTTGCATTTTCGTCACTTTGGGAACCTGATTTCACGAGGACGCAAGTTCTAAAAGCTTTAAATACTATCAAACCTACTTTGGAAACGTTATCGCATGAATAATCATGTTAAAAGTTATAAGTTAGTAGACTAACAATTTTAAATATGGAATGTTAATTATTTTATTTTAAGTCATGAAAATCCATTTCCGAAATCATTCATTTATGTTAACTTTCTTTTTTTTTGTCTATTTTAAATACTAAATTACCTAGAAAAATATATTGATTCTGATTATAGTAGTGCCTTTTGCATTTCGTCGTAAAGAACAAGAACAATTGCCCCACCAGTTCCTCGAAGAATATTCGAAAAACAACCTTTGAAGTAAGCCCTTGGACCTTCATTTTTTAATATTTTTCTCCAACAATCCATAGTTGAAGAATAAATTACATCAGGACGACCGGCCTGCATCATCATACGACGACGAACAGTATCAAATGGATAAGCAATGATTCCTGCTACTGTTTCTACACCAAAACCAATTCCAAATGTTACAAATGGATTAGATTTCTTAGGATCATCGTATATGAGAGCTTTCATTGTATCGTAAAATCCAAAGAAAGCAGCTCGATAAACAATTATTCCAGCAACAGAAACACCAAATCCGTAGTAAAGGCCTCTTAATCCATCCTAATAACATAAATTACAAGGTAAATAAATTCAAAGAATTAAATTGCAAAAATTCCTTACATTAACATATGTTTTCTTAACACAATCTACAAGGCCGAAGTATTGACGATCTGCCACACCTCTACCAACATCTGCACCCAATCGCGTCCTAGCAAAATCTAGTGGATAAACCACAGAGAGTGAAGTTGCTCCAGCTGCTCCACCTGAAGCTAACATTCCGGCGAAAAACTTCCAAAAATCCGTCTTTTTATCGTATCGAACGAATAGCTTTTGATATTTTTCTTTGAATGCAAAATTTAAAGCTTGGGTCGGAAAGTAACGAAGGACATTAGCCCAATTTCCTGTAATTAAAAGATAAGAAATTTAGGAATCATATCATGTTGAGAAGAAAATTTAAGATAAGGAATGTTGTAAAAGCATACCTCGCCAATAGGACAGCATTCCTTGTTCCTTGTATACTCTAATAAGGCAATCGTTGAAACCCTTGTATTTTACGGTCCCTCCTTTTCCTATTTGAGTTGAGGCATCTTGGACTTGAAGGAGTAGTTTCACACGTTCCAATGGAGAAACTACTGTTTTTGATACACCACCAGCGATGCCTCCTAACATGAAGTCTCGAAGGAAGTTGTCATTACCTGATCCTGAGCCTCCAGTCATGTCTACAAAAAATTAATTAAATTAATTAGTTTCATCTTTCATCATCAAACTGGTCAAAAAGGTATTTGTATTACTACCGGATCGGCGACCACCGGCCGGGCAGTATAGTACTCTTACATTTACTTACTTAATTATGTTTTCGAAACGATACGAAATAAATTGATCCTTTGACCTTTTAGGTGAATCTGGTAACTACTGAGTAGTGAATGATAGTAGTGAACACTTCAACAAGTTTTCAGCTGGGAGCTGGTTGAGCTGACTGACTCCAGCAGGAAACAATGGAGGAGGTGAGGCCCAGAAAAAAGCCACTTGACAGTAAATTTAAAATATGACTAGTGTATTTTCCCGGGTGTTGACTTGTTTTGGTAAGTTTAACAGCTACTTAACATTACACACTTGGACATGAAAACGCCTAATTTTGTATGGGGAAAAAATTATAAAATATAAAATATATTTAATTTAAATTTTTTTTAATTAATCTACAATTATTAAACAATATTCTACTGACCTTGATAAAAATAGAAGATATAGAAAGATATCTATCAAAGCGTTGGAGAATAAATATTTAAACCAAACAATTGCAGTATTCCGTTCAAAGTTTTATATTTTTTTCATGAACTAATAAATAAAATAAATTTTTATTTAATGTTTGTATGATTAAAAGCTAATTGGATAAAAAATATTTCTTCAAGATGTCTTCCATACGGAAGTGTCCCTAAAACTGATATTGCATTTCATAAATCGAATTAAAGTTAATACAGTTTTTACCTTAATTTACATTTTCCTGGGGCTAATAAAAGATTAAGAAGGTTTGTCCTAAATAATTTTATTTAGGCATCCTCTGTTATGAATATGATGATCATTTGTAACAAATCTCTGCATTGCACCACCACCACGAGTAGGAAATATTTTTAATTGCCCAGCTCTGACGTTTATTTATTGCTAATTATGAACACATTTTAACACAACTCATCGCAGTGAACTTTTAATGCTAGAAGTGAATCATCGTCATATGGTTTTTATTTTAAGTTTATTACATTGAATTACTTAATTTGGATAATTTAATATCCTCTTCCCTTCACTTCACGTATTGACGCGTGAGTCACATTACTAACTAAGCCAGTCATCATCATCATTGTGTCATTCCCTTGTAATTTTCGACTTCCTAATAAACTTCATCATTCTTTGATAAAAATTGGAAAGAATTATAGTAAGTAATTTATATGTGTACTAAAATAAATTAAGTTGAACCATTCTTCGGTGTTCTTAAGAATATTGAGTAATTATTTTGTCTATCAATATTTTAGATAACCCTTGAATCTAAAAAAATTTCCTAAACCAGATAAGCAACAGCTGTAGCACAATGGAAGCTATACCTTCACGCAGACCTCAATTTGCAACTATAACATGTCCAACTTGTGGAACTGCAGTTGAATTTCCTCTACCTAATCAAAATTACCTGAGTTCTGGCACTCCTATTAAAGTAAGCTGTTATGCCTGTACTTTTCACATAACTTACAACAATTCATCTTCTGGTGCTTCTTCTGCTACTCATACTCCTGCATCTGGAACACCAACTACCGGTCGTAAAAAGTTTCGAATTGGAACTGATGATGAACCATGTTCTCTTGAATATTACGATATCCTTGGAATTGGTCCGAAGGCCACTCCAGCAGAAATTAAGAAAGCGTATTACGCACTTGCAATGAAGTATCATCCAGACAAGAGTAAAGAACCCGATGCGGAAGAGAGGTGTGTTCTTTTATATAAGTTATTAGTTTTTTAAATAATATTGAAACTGTAACTATGTTATTTTTTAACAGATTCAAAAAGATCTCCGAAGCTTATCAAGTACTCTCTGATCCAGTCTTGAGAAAGACATACAACGAATTTGGTCCGAAGAATGCGGCTCCAGAAGGTGGATTTATGAATCCAGAAGAATTTTTTCAAGCTCAATTTGGTGGAGATCGCTTCATAGACATAATTGGAGAATTGGCCATAGCTAAACACTTTAAATCAGCCATGACTGATGCTGAAAATGAAGAAGACAAGGAAAGTGTTACCAGTGGAGCAGGAGCTGGAGCGGCGTATGCAGCAAATGGTTTAAGTGCCGATGAAAAGAAGAAACAAAATTTAGATAAAAGAATTGAAGAATACGAACTACGGAAGAAAGAAAGAGACGAAAGGGTAGCAAAGTTAGCTGAGAATCTTATTACAAAATTAAAAGGTTACGACTTGAAACGTGAAGCGGATTTTAAACGATTTATTCAAGAAGAGACAGAAGAACTAAAAGTACAGAATTATGGTGTTCAACTCCTTCATTCAATTGGATACATCTATTCAAACAAAGCTAATGAATATTTAACTAAAGATGATCTACTTGGAGTTACCAGTTTTTACCATAAAATGAAAATGAAAGGTCATGCTATTAACGAAACATTCTCAACTATTAAGTCTGCTGTTGATGTTCATAAAACATTCGTACAGTTACAAGTAAGATGGTGCATATTATTTCAATTTTAACTTTACAAATATTATTTTCTATCTTTAGGAAGCAGAGAAGAGAGGTGAACTTTTGAATGAGGATTTAAAACAAAAATTGGAAGCAGAAGCAGCACGAAAAGGAATTGAAGCACTTTGGCAAGGGAGCAAGCTAGAAGTAGAATCTGTCCTGAAATCAGTTTGTGATCGTGTACTTGGCGACAAGTTTCAAGAACCATCCGAACGAAAACGACGTGCCGAAGCATTGAAAATTATTGGGGAAATATATCGTTCTGTTAAATTGGTTTATGAACCATAAATTATAATTTATTCAATTCAAATTATATATTCTCTTTGTCACTTCACTAATTCACTTATCGTCAACTTAGGTCACTTGGCAGACCTTAAAATTAAACTAAGATTCCACTTCTACATAATTGTAAGTCTTAACCACTCATGCTTGCATTACTATGGTCAAAGTCAATACAATTTTGGATCTAGTCGTTGATTTCTTTATAAATGTTCATTCCAGTCAAGTATTATATTTTAATCTTGTTTTTGTCTGAAAATCATAATAAAATAAATAAATCAAAAATAAGAAACTTAATCATCAATTAAATTTGAATTATGGATTTATCAATGTAAATACATCATAACAATCAAAATTATAGACTGGACTGGAATCAACTCATGAAATACGATCACTTAAATCAGAATTCATGAAAATCAATCTAAAATTTCTAATCTAAATTTAATTCTTCCATCCAAAAAAAATTATCAATTAAGAATTAAAAATATTAACAAATTAATTATTTCTAAACTCACAATTTTACAGATTGAACATTTTTACCAGCTTCACACTGCTTGGATTTTTTATGATAATACAAAGCACTGTTTGATGTGAATGAAATATTACATACTTTACATTTCCAATGTTTTTCCTTAATATGACGAACATTTATATGCACATTCATGTTACTACTCGTAATAAATGTTTTTGTACAAAGGGAACATTTGTAGGGTGTCTCACCAGTATGAGTACGACGAATATGATAAATTAAACTGTTTCTATGTTTAAATTGTTTTCCACATTCGTAACATTTATATTCCTTATTCAAATTGTCATGAATCTTCATATGTATATTTAAATTTGATTTTGACCCAGAAAGATGTCCACATTTTGTACAATGAAATGTTTTAGTTGTGCATTTAAGTTTAATATGTTTGAATAATTGTGATGGATTATTAATTTGTATTGGTATCCATCCATCTGAATCACAAGATCCACTTCCATATTTAACTCGTAAATTATTCATTAAATCCCCAACATCTTTAATTTTTAACAGAGCACCAAAGTCACCCTTGTGAATACGCATATGCTGCTTGATGCTTTTTTTCCATCTAAATTGTTTTCCACATTCTTTACATTTGTAAGGACTTTGATCTGAATGTACTCCTATGGTGTGATATTTTAATCCAGTCTTGGAAGGTGCAGCATATTTGCAAATTTTGCACATGTATTTGCTTTTTTTCGTGTGGGTTATCATGTGATTTTTTAATCTAATATTGGATGATGCTGGATATTTGCATATTTTACACATTATTTTACTTTCTCTTGTGTGTGTTATCATATGCTGCTTGAGAGCATAATTGGTTTTGAATTGTTTTGTACATTTTGTACAATTGATAAGTCCTTTTCCAGTATGGATTTTCAAATGGATATTCAGTTGCTGTTTTGATGTGAATTTTTTGTTACAGTATTTACATTGAAATGGTTTTCCTCCAATATGGATTCTTCTTTCATGATCCTTCAAATGGCTGCTTTGTTTAAATTCTTTTTCACAAATTTTGCAATGATATGGTCTTTCATTTGTGTGTGTTTTCAAGTGTTCTTGCATCTCTTGTTTTGTTTTAAATGATTTTTTGCAGAATAGACATGGAAATGGTCTACAATCAGAATGGATTCTTTTTAAATGTATTTTCAGAATATTCCTTGTTTTAAACTTCTTTCCACACTTCTGGCATGAGAATTTGTTGTGATTATGAGTATGTTGTTTTGATTCCATTTTTCTAAAAATAAAAACATTCAAGTTATTTTTTATTGGGTTTTAATTTAAAAACCTTACAGTTAATTTCAATTGTTAAGCCGAATAACAATAATGGTTTTTTGACTGTAGAAACTTCTGAAATGGATGAACCGATCGCTTATATAATTCAGAAATGTGGGAGCCTCGAGGCTCCTTCATTGTTGATGATTTATGATCCAGGCAAAAAAATTCCCAAAGGGGTACATTTTTTTGTTGAAAAAAAAGTTGGCCTCTAAACTTTATGGTAACATTGTTATTGACTCTACTTGGAACAGTCATAGGAATTTCTCGGATCATTTTTATATTCCGAAAGTTATCAACGAAAAACTGAAAAATTTGATGTTTTTCAGGACATTTGTTTGAATTTCAAAGTGATCCAATGATATCCAAGTTCCGTGAAATGTTTTTATTATCTAGAGACTATGTGCTAAAATCTGCATTAGCGGAATTTCCATTTAGTTGAAAATTTTCTTTTTCGATTTTGAGAAATCCTTATGGAGTTTCATAATGTTAAAAAACAAGGTTTCTAATTGACCCCCTTTAAAAAATTTCAAAATTTTTTTGTTCCTTTTTAATTCATTATAAAAATAGTAATGTAAGTGTAATCAAAAATGGAAATGCAACCATAGATCTATTATTTTGTTTTCATATAGAAAATCACGTCATAATATTTAAAAAAGATGATTTAATAGGACTTATTGCAATTTTTTAAGTACTTGAAACAGAGATGACATTCTTTCTTCATTACTACAGATTTATAGTACAAAATCAGGGCTACAATTATCAACCAGAGTTAGCTTTGTAAGTTGTGACGCTCGCTCCCGGGATATAAACATTTTCATGTTGAAAAAATGCTTGGATTTTTTTTAGAGATTTTTTAGAACACCAAACAACACTTTATCATCTTTTTATAAGCAATCAATAAGCTTTAATTTGGTATATTTGTCAAAGCTTTACTAACACCAAAAGGTCAGTTATTTGAAAATTTTATGGCAGCATCCCCATAGACTATAGTCGAGTTTTGTTGAATCAGCTTTGTATCCTTAAAGGTATCATTGAAAAGCTGTCGAATTTTGTGACTTTTTTAAACATTTTTGGGAATTTTGAAGTGATGTAATAACATAAAAGATCCGCACAATATTTTTTATCATTTGTTACTACTAAAGTACTAAAAACTACTTTAGATTTTAGAATTATTAGACGCTTTTATATTTTATTTTTCAAATAAATCAACAAAAGTTAGTTCAATTTTGAATTTTTATACTGTTTGAAGTTAGGCGAGAAAAAATATTATCTGGTAAGGTTGTGATATTTACAACACAAATTCTGATGGTTTTGTTAAGGAGAGACACAAGAAAAATAAATCCAAAGTTTTATTCTTAAGTTTATGAAAGAAAGTTAATCATCAATTAATTTGGATTTATCAATGACAAACTCCAATTAAAATTAGCTAAAAACTATGAGAATGCATTGAAAGAAAAACGTTAAAACGGTTGGTCTAAGGCAAGAAAGAACAAAAGTTGTTTCCATAGGAAAAAATATTACTTGTGGTAATCGTGAATAATTTTTGTTATAAAAAAATATGCAATTTCTATTACAATTACGGTTAAACTTATTCCTAAGCAAATAAAGAATATAAGAAACGCAGTCCACATGTTCGAATCCATATCGAGTGGAGTAGGTCCAATTGAAACAGTCTTCATCGCTTCCTGAATCACTTTTTCATCTTCACTTGGATAGTATTGATCCATCCATTTCATCCAAACACCATAAATGCCTGTACTAATCATAAGCTGTAAACCCATTTGCAATTTTTTAATATGTTTACTACCGAGCCAACTGTCAAATTGAATGATATTCCAATGCTTGAAAAACTCAATATCTCCTCTTTTGAATACGGGATATTTTCTACTTTTTGAATTTGATACAGCTAAAAATGCATTAAGTGTTTTATCACAGCCTATGAACCCATTTTTATTACAATTTGAAATCATTCTTACAGCTCCATGGTAATGACTTAATTTTGACTCAACTTTAATATTATGATGCACTGAAATCAAAATAGCGTTTTTAAATGGCATGATTCCAAAACTTGATGTTGCGTTTGACTGTTTATCTGAAACTATTAATTCAATCTCACTACATAAAAGTTTAACTTCTTCAAAGTTATCATGTTGTAAGTATGTTTTGTTGTATTTATACTGTAGAAATTCCTGAGTAAATGCTTCGCTTAGATTATAAAAATTAGATTTGACATGAAAATTTCCTTGGTTAAAAATATTGAGTGCATGTGTATAGTTATATGGCGTTAGTTTGAATCGATAGTTTCTGCTACAGAAAAAATCAATAAATTCAGGAGTATCTGGAAATGCTAAATATCCACGACCACCCATTACTTCTTCATACTTATATCCAAACGTGCTACCCCAATATTCAAATGGGTAAAGATTCGATATAATAGTCATTTCTTCATGAATAAAATACCTATCGTAGAAAAGCATAAAATTATTCATTTCACTTATATTTTTCCAAAATGTATCGTACTTTGGTTTTGCTGTTAATTCTGAAACAACAATCCCTTTGTAAGCATTGATAAGAACAACCGTAGTTACAAGCCAAGTGATAATGATTATCTTAGATTTTTTGCTTAATTTAAATTTCTCAGGTGTATTCATACTTATTTCAATGGTAGTCATAAAAGTGTAACATGTTATTTCAAATAAAAAATCAAATATATGAATGCACTTACTAAATTTTATCCATTCAAACCAAAGTATACTAGATGGTATCAATATCAAACTGAATAATACGAACATAAACCAACTGTATTTATCATACGGGCTAAAATAAAAGTTGAAAGATAATTTTTGATTTATACCATCACATGTTAGAAAATTTGCAAAATCGCTACCAGTAACTATAAAGTATATTACCATATCTGATACTGATGATTTTTGGTATATTACGCTAGTTATTCCGAGAATAACTTGTGAAGAGTAGGGGTCGTATTTATTGAATAACATATGCAAAGGGTAAATAGATAAATGACGAATGATTTGAATTTTAACATCATATGAAAACACAGAACGTAAGAACGGCTTATACAACAATTTATCGATGATTGTATTTATTGGTACCCAGTCAGTGATGTTATCACCAGGATAATATTTCCAATGTTTACCCATAAAATCCAACTGTTTCTTTGAATTTGATATGTGCCAACGCCAGGAGGATATGCTTAAGTCCATTTCTTCGATGTGTACGTAAGCATACAGTCCGATGACATAAAAATATATTTCAAATATAACTTTACCTTCTTCGTTTAAATTCATTATATTCTTTTCAGTAACTGGAAAGAGTATTAGTGAGATGTGATCTGGTGGAATTATATCGTTGATTTGCTTAAATTCATTCACATTTGCACTTATCACGTAAATATTGATCTCAGACAATGTAAATAAACTCGTTACACTCGAATATATTTTCAATCCTCTTGAAAGTTTATGAATAAATGTACGATATGATTCCCGATTAACCCATAACTCTTCTGGGTACAATACAAAACTTGATACACAGAATGGATATTTAATACCGACAGAATTTGGTACATTACAAAATCCACATTCGTCTTCGCCTGAAGGATCTTTGGTAACAATTAATCCAGGAACACTCATATCTTGGAAATTAAAATCACTTCTACTGGAAATGTATATTTTATTAAAACAATTTTCATATTCATTTATTAATTCTGTTATTGTTTTTACTTGAACTAAATATACTATTTCCACTACAAACAGTAACATGAAACAAACAATACATAAAAGTTTCAGCTCATACATTGTAGTTAGGACGTTAAATAAAGGCTGAAATAAGAATGGAAAGGACGATATTAAATAAATTATTCCGAAAAAATATTATAATTGATCAAGTCCGTGCAAAGCCCTCTTTCTTATAGTGTAATAATTTATCGTTATCAGATTCTCATAACATAGAAAATTTGAAGTTAATGGTTTTGAACAAAACAGGCATTTACTCACAAATCGTTAACTTCATATTTAAAGTCAATATGGATTTTTTGCATATGGAAAAGACGCTGATGGTGATGAAAAATGAAATTGCAGAGTTAATTGTCAAAAAATGTCTAGCTTATATAGATTGCGATTTCTATGTTTGTTCTATTTCAGTCGCAAAAGCGTGGTGATAAGCTAATGTCGTAAAAATCCAACATTAAAACATTTTTATTTATTATTTGTCATGTTACAGCATCAATAACAATAATAAATCCCACCACTCCTTAAATATAAAAAAAAACCTGATTCGATGGCAGTTACTGCAATTTTTCAAGAAGTAATAAAATTCTTTCTTCATTACAGATTTATAGTGCAAACTCAGGACAACAATTATCAACCAGAGTTAGATTTTGTAAGTTGTATCGTCCCAGAGATATAAACATTTCTGTGTTGAAAAAAAAATTCGACATGAGATATTTTGAAAACAGTACAACATTAAGGAATTCTACTTATCTTTTTTTTATAAGCAATCAATAAGCTTTAATTTTGTCAAAGCTAAATTCTCGAAAGAAATTTTTTTTGCTAACTCCACAGAGTCAAGGCAGGGACCCTTATGGAAATTAAACACTCCAAATTGGTAACCCTTAGAATTTTTTGACGAAAAATATTTTGTCTGAAATTTCTACGGTAACATCCCCATACCTCATCTATAGTTGAAAAATACATCTCGGTTTCTCGAATCAACTTAAATTCTCATTAACTGTCGAATTTTATCGTGTTTTGAGCATTTTTGGGAATTTTGAAGTTATTAAATTATATCAAAGTCCCGCATAAGTTTTTTTATCATTTGCTAATTGAAAAACTACATCAGATTTTAGATTTGTATTTATTATTAGATGCTTTTATTTTTTAAGTTTAAAATAAATCAGCAAAAATTAATTTAATTTTGAATTTTTATACTGTTTGAAGGTAGACGAGGAAAAATATTTCCCTACGTATAGATGGTAAGGTTGTATTATTTACAACACAAATTCTGATGATTTTGTTAAACAGAAATTTACAATATCATCTGGCGTAACTGGACCATCTAAAACATTAATATCAACATGTTTTTTATTATTTATTTTAAGATAATTGTGTTTTTGTTTTTCTTTACCAAGTTGAAACCAATCAGTATTTCCAACATCTTTTCTTGCAGCAACAATTGCATTTTTCAAAGCAAACAAAACAGCAACGGCTGTGCATAATGGTGGCTCTCCTGTGGCTGTTAAAATCAAACATGATTAAATAAATCAATTATCAATTTCCTACTTACCTTTTGATCTTAATACACCAACTGGATTTGGTGCATCTTTGAGGATTGTAATCCTAAGATCTTCTGGGATATCCCTTACTTCAGGTACTTTGTATGTCTAAATAATTAAACCATACATTAATTAACCTTGTGTCAATCACTGGTTTTGTATTCAGATTTACCCATGTATTATTTGTCAATATTTTTCCACTGATTGGGTCATGGACAATCTTTTCCGTAGTCCACAGTCCAAGTCCCATCACCAAAGCTCCCTCCATTTGTCCGATGTCAACCTCTGGACTCATGCTTTCACCAGCATCTTCCAACAAATCAACACGTGTGATCTAAATTATAAGAGCATAAATAAATCGTAATTGTATTTAATTATCATATTTTTTACTTTATGTTCTCCTGTTAAAACATCGATTTCCACTTCTGTTGCGTTTACAGCCCAGATTTCATAATCTTTCAAACCATCGGCTGCAGTTGTACTATTAAAATTTATAAATTATTTACAACGGAAAAGCATTTCATGCTTTGATAACTTACGTGTAACTTGCTTTTAAGTCAACCATATTCTGTCCACATGCTTTAATCAAATCAGCCCATGTCGTGCTCTCTGGTAGCTTAGCTCTGATTGGCTCAATTCTTTGAAGTAGCATCTCACATGCTCTTGTTGCTGCCTAAAATTACACAAAGTTAAACAAGAGTTTGTAACATTTTGTAATTTTTCCATACATAAGCAACTAGTTCGCTAGTTGCTGAACCTCCAGTAACGCAACCATTTGCAGATATAAAGGTATCACTTGGTTTAATTCTGATCAAATCAGTTGGAATTCCAAGTTTGTATGCTACAGCTTGAAGAACTTTGGTATTCATTCCTTGTCCCATCTCCGTTCCACCATGTGACACAGCTACTGTACCATCGTGTTGATAAATTGCAACGTATGTTGGATATGGTAGTCCAAAGTAATTCAGTTTATATCTCATAGGGATTATTCCAAGTCCACGCTTCTTCCAACGATTAGCCTACAATTACATTAAATTAGGATTGGTAAAAGTGTATTAGGTATAAGCGTAACTTACTGTGTTAAATGCCAATATCTCAGCTTTCCTTCTTTCAATTTCTCCAATTTTTTTAATTTCTTCTACCATTTTAGGTATGTAATTTTCACCTTCAAAAGTTTGTGGTAATCCAAAGAGTGTTGGATATTTAGGATCTCCATCCTTAACAAAATTATTCTGTCTAACAAGAAGGGGATCCATTTTTAATGTATATGCAATATGTTCCATAATATTTTCAATAAAAGCAATCCCTTGTGTTGTGCCGGGTCCACGGCAAGCTGTATTACTTTGTGTGTTTGTAGACACTGTTGATACTTCGACGTTCCAGTTGTTCATTACGTAACAATTTTGGAAGAAGGATAATGTTTCGTGTGGCATTTCATCATTAATAATGTATCCATTATCGGCAACAATATGTCCTTTCAAATATTCAATTCGTCCATTATTATCGAATCCACTTTCATATTGTATAGAGTATGGACATCTTTTTCCAATCATATTCATATTAGTTTCCATGTCAAGGCATATACGAACTGGACGACGTGTTGCGTAGGCTGCAACTGCAGCTGCTCCATTCAATAATCCTACTTTCATTGCCTTTGCTCCGTATGAACCACCGAGACGACGCACTTGTACATGAACTCTAAAAATCAAAACAAAAATATTTTAATATAATTTTATGTAAAGAAAAGATTAGATAAAAACTTACTCGCTAATTGGAATATTGAGTGCTTTTGCTACAACTGCTTGCGACAATTCCATCCATTGTGTTGAAGTATACATCTGAATTCCATCTTCTGTTGGAACACAAAAACAAACTTGTGTCTCCATATGAAAGTGATATTGGGATCCAATATTCATCTCCCCTTTGATTACATTCGTACCAACAACACCAGCAGCTAAAAAATTTAATATATTTATTAGTAATTTTCAATTAAATTATAATAAAATAACTTACGTTGATTGATTGTGTTATATTTATTCTCATTCCCTCCTGCTTTTAATCCATCCTTGATTCCAATGATGGGTTTACCAATGTTCGTGTACTGGATTTTGACAAGTTTAGCAGCTCTGTTAGCCATTTCCATTGTACTTGCAAGTATTAATCCCACACTTTGTCCGATGTATCCAACTTTCTTCTCAGCAAATATCTAAGAAAACAACAATGAATTAAATATATTACCCACAATGGAATTAGAGTATGCTTACTTCTTCTACATTTGTAGGAAATATTAAAGGAAGTGCATAGTTATTTACACCAGGAATATCTTTAGCACAAATAAATTTTTCAACTCCAGGTAATTTCAATGCTTCTGTTGCATCAATATTTTGAATCTCTGCATTAGCTTGATTACTCAATACGAAAACGCCGTATAATTCGCCTTGAATTTTAGGAATATCATTTACAAATTCCGCTTCACCACTTGTTTGTGGTATGGATTCAATTTTATGAATAGGTTGATTAATTGGCCAATTATTTGAATTTGTATCATAACTTTGTGTTCCTTTTGTTAAATTCCTTACGATATTTTTACCACCACTTCCAATTCTACTATTTAAACTTTTTTCACCAATTATTCCAAGTATGGTTTTGTATAATAGTGATTGTGTAAGGTGAAGTCGATATGATTGTGTTCCATCAGTTATATTTTCATCTGGTTTTATTTCTCCTTCTAATATTTTCGTAGCACCGGATATTGTTGATACATCAAGGAGAGATTTACCAATGAAATATTCCTCGGCTTTTGATGCATGGATCTAAGGATACGAAAATATCATTGTAAATTTACATTATCGTTATTCAAATTACATGATAGTTTAACTTACGAATGTATGATTAACTCCTCCATATACAATGCGAGGTTTACTAATTACTTTATACTTGTGCTCCTTATCAACGTTAAACAGAAATCCAGCATTGATATAAGCATGAGCATTTTGAAATCGTCGAGAAATCTAAAGACAACAACATTCTTATTTCTAATTATTTTATTCATTGTTGATAATTTACCTTAAAGCTCCTGTAGATATAAGTTTTATCCAATGGTGCAATGTGTATTGCTATTATTAGTTTGTTTTTCATATCATGAAATATAAATTCACTCGGAAGAAGTTTTGTTGTCTTTGCATTTGATCCAAGTATATTACAATGTTTCCTTTCAGCAACTTCAATCATAGCACCCAACGTCTCCAATACAACAAACAAATCGGAAGGAAAATCATGATGATCGTGTTTTATCATCAAATTACCAGCTAATGAACCAGCCTAATTCATTTAAAAATTAATTTAATTAATAAATAGTTTAATTAAAATATTTGTTCATACATTTCTAACAGGGACATTTGCAATACGTCTCAAATGTTTTGCAATTCCAATACCAAAATGTAATCCATCAATTGTTGAGCCTTTTTTGGCTTCAGCGATTGCAGTAGATAAAGAAACACAACCACCAAATGTAAATCCATTTTTAGAATCAACTTTGACAATGTTAAGTTCAGGTATTTTAGAAATATCAATATAAAGTGAATATGGTCCATCATGCTTGTATATTCCTGTACTTGTATTCCCACAGACAATACGATAATTTGTAGTTGAATTCATTCCTTCAAATGCATCATTCAAAGTCCTTGCATTTAAATACTTTTCTCCCATTGGAAATTCCAAATATGTTTTCCCATTAGATTTGCAACACCCATTGGTGGAACCATTTTGAATTTTACAGCATCCTTTTTTCACATCCTAAAATTCAGATGTTTCTTTTTGAATTTATATTTATGTAAAAGAAACTTTTGTTTTAGTTGAATTAACCTCAATATCAGCACATGCTTTTCCACAGGGTCCATCAACAGAGAAATTTTTAAATGCATCTAAAATAGGTCGATATCCAGTACATCTACAAATATTTCCATCAAAACTATCTTCAATTTCCCTTTTACTTAAACCATCCTTGTTCCCTTGAAGGAGACTGTACATATTCATAACCATACCTATTTTCATATTTTAATATTAATATTTTTTTATAGATATTTTAAATTTCTTGGATTTACCAGGCGTGCAGAATCCGCATTGTAAACCACCAGTTTTAATTAATTCATTTTGTATTGGATGCAAACCATCGTGTCTATTACCCAAAGATTCAATAGTAGAAATACACCAACCATCAACACTCAATACAGGAGTCAAACACTAAAAAATAAAATACCAATTAATGTAATATTAGAAAGAAGTAATATGATATTACTTACTGAATTAACTGCACGTGTTTTAGTTGTATTTGTAAATGGATCAATTGTTTGTACAGATACAACACAAGCACCACAACCTCCTTCTCTACACATAAATTTTGTACCTTTTAATCCAACAGAATCTCGGATATAATCAACCAATCGAGTTTCAGGATAAACTCCATCACGTTTTGGATCAACTAAAAAATATATCAAATATTCAATTTTAATTTATTTTTAAGTTTAAAAATAATTTTTTAATTTTAATATTATACCTGTGTGTGATTTTCCATTTACGAAAAATTGTATTGTGGACATTGCGGCGTTGTTAGTAAAAATTCACCCTTGAAAGAGTGATAAGTTCTTCTTTTAAAGTCTAACAAATGACTGAAAGATAGAATGATTGTGATGGACAAGAAATAATCAAATAATTTTTAGATTGTTTTTACAATTGAATTTTATCATTAAAAGAAAATAATAATAGTCATTCACTTTACATAATAATTATTTCCAGTTTTATGCTAACGCCTCCTTCAACATGCAATTATGTAATAAGTTTTTGTTACTCTTTGCTTGCACAAAAAATTCAACAAATAAACCAAGGTTATTCTTCACTTGGAAATTGGAATTACTTCATAAAGCAAACAAAAACTCGAGTGTTGCCAATTAAAAACCATTAAAAGATACGACATTGAGATATGACTCTTCAATTTAAAGAGTGAAAACCGACAATCATTCAAAGTTAAGCAGCGCAATTGAGTTAAAATTAGACAAAAAATTAGAAAAGTTCATAATAAAAAAATATGAAAAAACTGTTTAAGTTGCTAAACTTATTTCATACTTTCGTGTTTCGTGATAAGCAATTTCTTCAAGCTTCGCCTCGGGAATTTCTTTCAAACTCGCTTCTTTCCAGTATACTTCCAGTATATTCCTAAAAGGCAAAAGACTGTAAACTTTAATAAATAACGATGAATGAAATGTTTTAAGTCGATTTCTTAAATAATCCTTATTTATATTAATCCCAAAGTTAATTTAAAAAAATTCTAATAAGTGTTATTCGAATAATATCGAAACTCCTATTAATGAAAGAAATATTTCTAGAATAAACATCTTAGTGCGGCAATGCCTTGAACAATGCTTTGTACATTTATAGAATTACGTTCTATCGTTTTTAGTCATATCTCTGCAAAATTGTGAAACCATTGTGGAATAATAAATCTTTCCCATGCTTGCTTTTGATGTATTTTAAATACAACCTTAAAAATTAAAAATATCTCAAACTTAAAAAGTAATTCGAACAACATTCGAACAATTGAAGTGGTGTCCCCTTCTCCACTTTAAGATGTGACAACTTTCGGCTAACTTCACAAATCTAGCTAAAATTAAAACCCGGGAAAATTGAGGTTAAATTTTAAAACTTTTTATTTAAATTCACAACAACGATAACAATAAATTATGCGATTCATTAATTAAGTAGTGTGTTAGTTTAACTGACTGACTGAAAGTTTTATTTTAAAGTATAAAATGAAGTTTTCAAAAGTTAAATACGGATTAAATTAACTTAATCTTTATGTATCGATTTTTGAGAGTAGGGTGGTTATGGAAAAAGAAAGGAGATAGTTTAACTCTTAGTAGCTTAGTTGTTATTTATTTAGCTTATTTTATTACAATTACTCCAACAGAACTTGTAGTAAATGTCAAGAATCAAGTAAGTCAATTTCATTGTTGTATTTTATATTTTATTTTAGAATGTTTAATTATAATTAACTTAATATGGTTTTTCTTTTTTAATAGGGAGGAGAAATGTTTCAAGAATCAATTTGGGCCAATCTATCCGATGAAACAGTTAATTTAGAAATTGAACAAATTGATGGTAGTATAATTATCCAATTTATCGATTTTAAAAACGTATGTCTCCATTTTTAGCATATACAACACAGTAAAGTCTAATATTAGTATTACTAAATAGGACATTCAGATAATTAATGCATTCATTCTTGGCGAAGAGGAACTCCAACAATCACAATTCCAAGTTCTTTGTTTTGTTAGCCATTTCCAGAAGACTGATTTTATTCCATTTGATGCTATGGCTAAATTAAGACAGGTTAGTGTTAAGTTTGGATTTGATTTAAATTAAGTTTAATTATGAATTGGATATACAGAAAAATCCATGGACTATTCGTGTTCCAGAAAGAGATTTAGGAAATGAAAGTCAAACGATGGATGTACTATTGGATATTTCAAGTGCTGATTGGATTTCACCTCATATTCGTACCGTATGTGCAGATGCAAAAGATACAACATTTGGAATTGAAGCTGAACTTGAAGCGATAGTTACACAGCGATCTTTAGGAAAAAATAATGAAACGTCGATGGAGAAAAATTTCGAGATGCATGAATTGTTCATGAGAACTGTCAAACCATTTCCAGTGAGACAAAGTCAATGTAGTATAACTAATGAAGTTGATAAGCCATGCCAATGTCAGTTAGAACTATGTATAGGTAATTGATTATTCCTAATTGTTACTTATTATTGATGAAGTTATAACTGATCTTACTCTATTCGTATAGGATGGTATCCTTGTGCTCTAAAATTTTGCCAAGTTCACGATACAGCAGGAAAAATTACATCGTCCTACAGATGCGGTATTCATACATGTAAAAAATGCCGTAGTTTTACCTATTCAGTATCTAGAAAATATTTTTGCATTTAAACTTAATATTTCTAAAGTTTTGTAAGAAAAAATTAAGGATTTAAATTAAATTAATTTAAGGATTGTGAAACTAAGCCAAAAAAAAACTAGAATTTTTAAGCTCAAAATGGTGCTTGTGGATTCATCATGTGTCGGTCAGTACTTATTAGTCAATAGACACGACAACTTTAGAGTGGATGAATGGGTTTCGACCAAATTTGGCATAAATATCATTTAAGTCAAGTGTAGGAATTCAATTGATTTTAAGACAAATCGAACAAATGATTACTAAGCAACAAGGAAAAAGCCCTAATTTTAAATGGATTTTATTTCAAAAACACCAATATTTTGACTCTTTTTGAAAAAGTAAAGATTCAACATTCGCAAAAAAAAATTGTACGAATTTTTAATAAACTCGTACAATTATATATCTAACAATGTAATGAGTTGTAACACCGAAGCACTTTGTATGTAAAACGCATATACTTTATATTTTCGAAAACGTAATTTGATGTCAATACTATGCTAATATTTCTCCAAAACGGTAATTAGATTTAAAATTTAATCAAGTTTTTAAAAACTTAGTTAGATTTTTTATTCAAAAATCTTTATTTGCTTTTTCATAATTGTTTTTTGTGAGCTGAAATTTTTGGAAATCTGTTCAAACAGAACAGATTTGTAAACTTGTTCATCTTCTTTATTGAATAGAAAGACCAAAAGTACCCAAAAGGAGACTGTAAGGAGAGAATATCTTTCAGTCGCTCCGTCACCATCGCAAGGGGAAGCTGCATTTAATCTTATCTTCCATTCTCAAAGGAAGACTATTAGAGCAATAACAAATTACCACCTTCTGAGATCTTCTTTAATTAAGTTAAGGTTGTCATTAATATTTTTAAATTAGTGAAAGAGCAATGTGTCAAAATTAAAATTTTATTAAACAAAAGTGAAAAGAACAAAAAATCTTTTTAACAATATGAGCAATAAGAAGAAACTTTCGTATACTATTAAGAGCATTATGGATTTAAACTATAGAGTATCTGTATTAGTGTTAGAAATATTTTTAATATATCTTGTGAGTGTAGTTAATTCATCAAATCCTATCGTAAGTTCTAAATTGGGTTTACCTCAAACTGGAGAAAATTGGCAAGATTCATTATATTTACAAGCACAATGTCATGCTAATTGTCTTTTTAAGGTAACTAATAGATAAAATATCTATATTGCAAAATTAAATGTTTTAATATAACATTTTGCTTTTCAGTTCCTGAATCCTAACGCTTATCCCGGTAGTAAACTTCAATTAGAAATTCATTCCACGTGTTCGGAAAATACGGAATGTTCTATCGTAAGTTTAATTTACATCAGTTAATGAAATTAATTTGAATATAAGATTTTAGTCAATTTCTGATTCTATTTTTTGTATCTGTTTTTTTTCTGTAAATCTGAAATGTATAGTAGTAAGATAGATATATATCTTGTTATTGGTATATTTGTCGTTTTGCAAGATCTTTGGGATTTGAGAATACCCCAAATTGGGACAAATTGGATTGTTGTTTGGAAAAAGAATATATATTTTCTGGGTTGGATTTATTTGCTTGAGGCAGCAGTAGAAGCAGCTGGTCGATTGAATCAATGGTTTACAAATATACATAGTACAAGAATAGTGAAAGGAAAAAAGAAAATCTATGATTTTTGGGTTATTTTTCTATAGAAAAATTTTAGAGGTTTTTTGATTTTCTTTTGACCAATTTCTTCCAGACAGTAGATTTTTATATCGAAGTTAGGGATCATGGTATGGTATGGTGTAGTATTATATATTTATAACATAAGATAAGTATACTATAGTATACAAACAAGAATCAATTGTCCATCGTTTCAGTTGAAAACTCAACCTTTCATTTTCTATTCTTATGAAGCTTAAACGGTTCCGAAGGGTTCTTCTTCTTCCTTTGAATAGTGTCGGAGCATACGAGATCTTCCTGTCGGCTACTGGGATTTTCTGCATTGAATAAATGTATAAAAACCATAGTGAGGGGGATGCTTGGGTATTTCTAATCCTAATCCTGTTTTTCTCAAAAGGAAAGCATTTTGAGGTAGCAAATTGAGAAGGGGAGTTGAATATAACATTGTTAGAGGAGCTAGACCATGAAATTCGGCTTTTGTGAATCCTTTGTAAAAGAATAGATCTAAGGTAAAAAGGGAATTTAGAAGGGCTTTCAAATCGGTTGACAAATTGATGGGCGAAACTTCCGTTTTTAAATCTTTTCATCCAGCTATAGCTCTTTCGCTCAATGAATTTTTCTTTCATTTAAAAATTATCCTTGAGGTATAGCTTAATTTTGACGTTTGCTTGGATTCTAATATCCCATATGCTATGCTTTATTTTTGAAATACAGATGCTGTTTTTGTATTTCATTCTTTGTATATAATTGAGTCAATGCTTAAACTTAGGGAAAAATATAGTATAAAGTACTAAGAATTTTGGTTGAATTTTTTTGAAGTAGAATTTATATGTTACCTTATCTTCATTTATTTCATCAATAACTTTTGTTTTTATTCTGTGGGTTTATTTCTTTGGCATGAAACATCTCTCTCAGTTTATCAAAGTTCAGTCCAGGAAAATATTATTCTTACCCTTAAGAAGAAGGAACTTTCTCTGGGATTCTGGAGAGATAAATGGAAGAGTCAAAGGAGGAAATCCCAGAGGGATTTTTAGCAAAGATCTTTATCAATCTGGCTCTTTCTAACTTTCCCAAACTGAAATCAATACCAATTTTCCTCTCTTTGTGTGTATCAGATTTTATTTCAAATGACTACACTAAGATTTATAACCTAACTTTTGTTTTACATTTGTCAAATTTTTAGGTCTTAGGTTAGAAATAATGACAAATCAGATTAAATATATACATTAATCTTATAGAAAATGTAGACCACCAATATTATCAAAAACATTTCCACAAGGAAATGAACATATTAGGAGGATCAATTTTATAAAACTAATATTCCAACTACTGTATCTCTCTAAGCAGAATATCGCTGCATTCACAGCAAACTTTTATTAAAGTTAGCGGAAGTCACTCAATCAAAGTTAGCAATCTCATTAATTAGTTATTAATTATTAACATTAATTATATTCATTTTAATAGTTTAGAGGCTAAAATCAAATGTATTCATAAAAGTGAATTTAAAAGTTATCGTACTTTCTTTTCAAAATGCAAATTCCATTCAAAGAAGTTTAATTTGTTTAATGATTCAGATTAAGTTATATCTTTAAAAAATTTTTTTTTTCCATTTCACTTTTAGTCAGAAATGTAAAGTTAGCGGTAACTGCTGACTAAATTCTACAAATCTACAAATCAAAGTTAATAAATTTAGTCATACTTATTTTAATAAGTTTGAGACTTAAACTGAAGTGTATTAACAAAAATAAATCTAAAACTTATCGTACTTTTTCTTCCAAGATGTAAAAAAAATTCAAATTTTTTAAGCTTCAGATTTAACAATAACTTTAAAATGAATTTATTATCCGTTTTATTATAAAATCCTTTCATTGATTGTTGTTTCGTTGATGTTTAACAACACTGTAAAATTCTGGAAAAGAAAATTCCAAAATGAAAGCTTTGATGCTTCTTTTCCAATCAACACAAAAAACTATCATTTAACTTTTCATTTTTAGTTAGTTAGTGAATATATTTTTATGGTAAATTAAACAATTGTTATAAGAATTTTCACGTATTTTCATAATGACTTTAATGATAAAAATAAATAAACAGAGACTTTAACTCAAAGTATCCATCCACCACCACTGTTTACTCGTCACAACTATTAATTTCGAAGATAGTATACTTTCATCTAAAAATATAATAAGTTTTGCACAGGGCATGTTACAAATATAAGGACACATTAAAACTGTGTAGAAATGTAATAAAGTAGGATTCTGTTTTACGTTGATTAAGTAACTTGATTGGTTTTTATGTTTATTTCCTTTAGTAAATGTGTCGTTCAAAACACAGGGAAAGGAATGTGCTTATTAAAGTGGAAGTTTACTACAAATGTAATCTTACATTAATCGAATTCACTTTCTTCCATTCCATGCGATCTCTTCTTTACCCTCTTCTTCTACCCATCGCTTACTTACACACTTTATTACAGAGAGAAAGTTTTAGGAAAAGTTTTTCTCTGTGTGCTTGTGATGGATCCGTTGATCGTAATCATGAAGTGGGATATAAAAGTTAATTTCCCACGCCTCGCTTCTACCTCTTACACTGCTACTGCTGAATTCATCCAAGTTTATTCCATGTTGAATTGAACAATCAAACAGATAGAAAACTTCTTTGGTTTTTATCACCCTTCGTAAATATCATCCATGCCTTTCGATTATCTCTAGAATTCAAGTGGATTTTCGAAATTGGCAATAAATACAGACATGTTTTCCCTTCTTTCGAAATTAGACAATTAAACGTATGTTGGTTCTTTCCTGGTATTTGGCTCCTGACACTTTGTTTTTTCGAGTCCCTTAGATTCATGACTTGGTAATTGGAACTCATTTTATGAGTGGGGAAACACAAGAATCCACTTTACTTAAGAATTAAATTGTAATATAATGGAAACCAGACATTTAGCCCACACCGACTCTAAAACCCTTTGAAACTATTTTAATGATGAACCTGGAGGTGCTACTGGTCCTTTTTAACATTTCTTCTTCCTTTTCATCTTCAAAAAGCCGGTTTTCAACTCATTTGCTCAAAATTCTATACTAAACTACTAGACTTTAAATTCTTTAGAGTCAATGAGGTAATAAATTGAAAAATAACAATGAATTTACTTACAATTATTCAAAATAAAGTAGTTAAAGACATATAAGAAATTCCTATTTGCAAATCCATTATCCATAATTCCCTAAATTACAATATGATCAAACTTGTCTAGGACTTTGTGTAATTACAAAATACAAATTAACTATCATGTAAATGAGTAATTTAGGCAATTGTTTTTTACCGTATTTAGTATTTAACAATATTGGACAAAATAAGGCAGCGTGATTTCATATTATTCCAAAACTATAATGCATCGTTTTACAGAGTAGCCATCGTTCAATAATATGATTTAGACCATACACCTGAGGCAATTATTATTAAAGTGTAAAGTAAAAAATCATTTAATTTATAATGAATTTACTGACTAATTAATTTCGAGCGTACAAAATATCTATTTTAAAGCTGAATTGGTTTTTTAATTAATTTGCACTCACTTTTAACAAAACGAGTATTTTCTTTAATAAAAATCCATGACTTATTTAATTCTTTTAAGAAAGTAAATTAAGTCAATTTTCATTAAATCCAAAAAAACTTCATGGTATTTTTTTCCTCATGTACTTTGAATAGGCGTTTTTCTCTAAGGAATTTTTTCTTTCTCTAATTTTGATGAGAATCAAAATCAGCTTATAAGCTAATTTGAATATGCTGATTTAGAATCTGTAATTGATTTTGATTACTAAGTTAAATTTGGTCATTTGATTACGAATGCGAAACTTTTATTCAATTGCAAAAAGTTTGAAATAGTTTAGGAGCAAATATTTTTTTAATTTAAGCTTGTATCAGCCTGAACTCTGGTTTTTGGGATTATTTAATACGGTTATTAATTTCTAAAGAAACATTTCATGCATTATGCAATTTTGTTAAAGACAATGCTGAATAGGGTTGTTAATGATCTCTTTTGTATTAGTGTTTGGAAACTTGTGTATCATTGGAAGCATCTTGGAAAAGTGAAGCAGTAACCTCAAGTACGAAGAATTCAAGAAATATTGAAGGTGTTAAGCTCGTTAAGACCCTAGAAACAGGCTGTTCACATTCACGTCTCTGTGTAAGTTTATAAAATGTATTTAATTTATATCTTACTAAGAATATGTTATGAATTATAATAATGGTTTCACTATCAGGAAACCGCATCTTTACTTTCTTCTCTTCATAATTCAGGAATGATAATGTACTTTGGTGACACTTTAATATGCCACATATTCTTTACGAGACAATTATTCCATCGTGTGTGTTTTCTTGGCATGATCCTTTTATACTTTCTTTCTTTCATAGGGTTAATACATTTCCTTTATTCCATTGACCTTAACTTTTAGTCTCATTTTTTTTAACGGCCCATTTGGCCAAATCTCTTTCTTTAATTCGAAAATCCAGGAGTGGCTATTTTTCTCAGAACTTAAGAACAAAATGTGTGTGACCTCCTGACAACCCAGTTTGTCCATTAGTCAGAGAAACTTCATAAGAGGATGATTCTAATGGTAGCTATCTGTCTCTGTTACAGTTGTCAGGATGCCAGGTCGCTTGCAGGTTTTGGGACAATCTTACTCAGAAGAATTTTCTTAAGAAGAAAACAGGAGGAGGAAGGGCTCCTTTAACCTTACACAGGGAGCATGTGCTTACGTATACGGAAAATGAAAGGAAAATTCAATGGAAAGAACCAAAGAATGAAAAAATATTACATAGTATTCCATTTGTTTATATTCTAATACAAAAACTTCCAAATCAAAAATGGAAAGAAATTATTCAGGTAAATTTTAATTCAAGATTTTCTTAATCTTATTAATGTATCAAATTAATTTTTAAAATATTAGCAGTGGTTTTTATTAACTTTTTCAAAATGAAGAAAGAAAATTGCATTCTTTTAATATTTTTTTTTGCTTATTTTATTTTATTAGACAACAGAGACTGAAACAGAAGTTCCTGCAGGATTTCCAAATTTGCATTCTCTTCGCGTATTGGTAGTAGGACCAAACGGTCTGGTTGCCATTTATTATCCCGAAATTGCTCAATCTCCTGTAACCAATTTACAACAACCGAAGAGCAGTACTACAACCCAAAAAGCTATATCTACCTCTTCAATTTCAACACTCTTTTTACACAATTGGAACTTACATAAAGTATCACTCATTCATCAGAAGTTTCTCGTTATTGCAGAATTGGAATGGAACGGAGTTCCGGGTGCGAAAGATTACTTGATCACTTGGGAATTGGATGGAGGAGGACTTAAGGGTCACTTGGTCACTGACTCTACCACAGTTACACTAAGCCTTTGGCCAGATACCCTTTACCATATCCAGGTTAGTGTAATAACAATAAAGTAGAACCATAAAAAGTATTCGAAAGAACGGGTTCAACTTATGGCAATTCGAGTTGAATATGCTCAAACCATAAATTCCATCAAAGAGGAAATTCTTTTTTCCCAACGGAGGATGGACGAAAGAAGTGAAATAATAAAAGTTTAGTGGGTACAAGTGTACAAAGTTGTGACGCTGTGTTTTCTATATGACTCCAATTCAATTTGCTAGCTATCCTTTAAATCTTCATAAATTTTCTCACAAGAATTTAGACTTTGTATTTACATAAATTGTAGGCCAACAAACCAGTGTACTTCTTTTACATTCTTATTTTTAACATGATGAAATTAGTTTATCAAACTGTGAACCCTTTCCTTAATTCCGGCTGTTTTTTTAACAATTTCTTAAATCAAGTATCATTTTTCATATTCATCAATAATGTTTCATCTGAATATTTTAGCAATGATGGTCCATCCTAATAAATGTAAAACTGTTTTAAAATTTAAAGCATTAGCAATCCTGTAGACATGAAGCACAATACAAAATTTTCTTTATATTACATTAGTATTGTGATTATAAATTTTCGCCACTTTGGAGCCAACATTAAATACAACAACAACTATAAAGCTAAAGTTTCTAAATAAAGCTAATATAGTGCCAGAAGAATGCTAAGCCAAATTTGTTATTTTAACTTAAATGGCAAACCCTGAGGAAGGAGAGAGAGTCCTTGTTTGTTGACGGGTAGGAGAGATTCATGGAGAAAGATTTTGAAAAGAAGGAATGAAAAAAAGAAAGGAGGTTTTCTCATCGAGGAGAAAGTAAACTGAAAAAATGTAAACAGAACTTTCTTCTTTTCTTTAGGTTGAGTTATTTGGAGGCGAGGAAGAAGGAAAGGATACGAATTTGGAACTAGAAAGAAAAAGTTTTTCACTAGCTGTGGACACGAGCGAGGCTTCGTTTCCTTCTTCATTTTCTCCTGTGGCGGGTGCTCTAAGGGAAAAACGAAGAGAGTCATCCCATAAATCCGTCACTGAATTTCTTCATCTTGCCCTTCCCGTAACTGTTTCATCTCTGCTCCTCGTTTTCCTTTGTCTTGGGGTTGCTCTCTACTTTCGAAAGACTCAAAGATGCTCAAGGGATCCTGGATTGCTAGATCACATGGAAGAACCCTCTTCTACACTACAGACAGTGTCAGATCACAGGGGTAAAACAACCAAAATTACAACAGGAGTTCAAGAGAGAGGTAATAACACTTCACAAAAATCTTAAATTTTTATCCTAAGGTCATCCTGATAAACAATATTAAGGCACCATTTTCCCTTAAACTACATGCTGTGAAAAACAATTCTAAAAATATTATTCTTCAAATGAGATTTCAAGATATAAAAAAAATGACATTACTACTGGCATCTTTTTTCTTTTTTTTTACTTTTTCCATGCTAAAATTATAAATACTTTACTTTTATATTACATGAAAACATTTTATTTTATATGCATGCACACTATTCATATATGTTATGCACATACACAAAATTTGGAATATTAATGGTTACGTATATAAAAAATGTTTTCCTTAATTGGATTTTTCTAAATTGAACCAAGTTGTAATCTTAACAAAGTTGTGTAATTTCCTAAATAAGTGAATATTGTGTCTGAAGTGTGGAATGATTGTGATCTATGTTCTAAATACAGTCGTAAAGAACTCAAAAATCTACGAGACGGAAGGAATAAGGCCTCATACCCTTTGGTTTATAAATCCAAGAAATTGAAAAAGTACTTTAGGATCCCTCTGAAAGATTTGAAGTTTCACGCAGGGTTTGTTGTATTAAAGAATTACTTCGTCTCTGCAGGGGTTCAGAAAATGAATAACCCTGTATGAATATATGGATGAAGTTTTTTCTTGTTCTTTTGCCCCACCACCGTCATTCCTAGGTTACATAATGATTTCTGTTAACCTTTAAGTTTTGATTTAATACTTTAAAGAAATACAAAGAAAAGAAAAAAGCAATTCTGTTCATTACTTAAACAAACGAAAAGTTGTCTTCACTTCTAAAGTTGAAATATTCCTAGGATGATACATTAATACAAATTATCTCATAAATTCATATCTCACTTTATATTCTTTTTCTTATATTTTCAGTATCAAATTCTATACATGGATTCCTTTCCGTTGCAGTGATTTCACCTCCAAGAATTTTTAAAGAGAAACAACAATTTGAACCTCAATTTTTACTCCCATCGTCGTCGTCATCAACGAAGAAGGCGATGAATTCTTACGTGTTTCTGGAGCATCAACATCGAATTCTTCACCAGCACCCACATTCTTATCCGTGAAAATTTTAACCCTCATAAAAATGAGATTCCTAAGTCAATGAGTTATACCTTCCATATATAATTTAAGTGTGGACGCCAGCAGCGATTGGCGGGAAAAAACACTATTATATAACTTCTTTACGTTCATTTTTATTGTGTAGTAATTTCTTTTCTTCTTATTGAAAATTTCTTCTTCAGATCTTGTTTCATTCCAACTTAAACAAGGGTTGTTTTATCACAAGTTTAAAGATGCTATAATTCTTACTTTTTAAAATTGATGTTATTCTTTGCTTTTACTTTAGCCGATTCTTCAACCTAATTGAAAACTTTAAGAATTTTCTGTTTTCCTCAAAAAATCGTCGTAAAACTTAGAGAAAAAAATATTAGCTCCATTCTTAAAGAATTTTTTTAAACGACGGCATAAAAAGCTGTTTAACTCCTGCATGTACAAAATATTTAACAATGCAGAAGAATCTTTAATAATTCAACTATTGAAAAAAAAATTAATTTCAAAGTTTTTTTCTTTCTAGAATGCATTTTATTAACTTGCGATAAAACAAACATCTGAAATATTAATTTACGATGATTTTTGTTGTAAAAAATTGAACGTTATTTATAATTTATTTTATCTGATGAAAGAAAGGGTTTAATTTATAATTTATAATGGGAGCTTAAAAAATTTGTTATTTATAAGAGTAAATATTATAAAAAATAATAAAAAGTAATTACTAACATATCAGAAACAAAAGAAGCGGAAGAATTATTTATTATATTTCATTTGAGGTCTTCTATTGAATTTATTATTCTTATAGTATAAAATTATGAAATAGGATGACAGGTCATGGTGAACGAAACGAAACTTCTAGACTTGAAATTTTGGTTACAAATGAGCTACCCTTCTCATCGTCATGAGGGTTAATGGTAATTAGTGGTCATTCAGGATATCCACCGAAGAAACCAGGAGTTCCTTATCATAATTAAGTTTTTTCTATTCTTTCTTTAACATGATTTTATAATTTAGAATCTTGTAATATTATCTTGGAGGTCTGGATTTTTGACATCTTGCATCTGAAGCCTTTTTTTTCTATGCTTACAAAAATCATGTACCTTCTTCTCACTTCAAAGCTACATGGTTTGAAAACCTATCATTTCCTTTTGACAACTTGCTGGATAAAAACTACTGTTCTGGACAGCTTGATTTTGATCTCTGATAGGGTGAAATGTAGTACACTTGTTTATGCTTGCTCTCATTTCAAATTGATTACGGAAGGTTTTAATTAAAATGCGGTTATTTATTAAAATAATATACAAGAGATAAAATATATGAATTGTTTTTTAATTGAAAAATATACTAACTAAGACCCCTTTCCTGTTAAAAGTAAGTAAAACTTTTTCTTCGTTAGAAAAAACTAAATTCTTCAAATAATGTTTGTTTACTATTAAAATTACGTTAAACAAATGTTGCATTTGAACGATTATTGAAGGAAGATTTGTTAGTTCATTTTATATCGAGTGCAAAAATAGCATTGTCAGAATAATGGATGAAAGATTGCCTCGTAACGTTGTTAAGAACACATGCGTTTCTAAAATTGAAAAGAGATTAGTGGGTTTTTGTGAGTGAAAGTAGAGGGGAAAGTGATTCATGTGAGGATTCGATAAAGATGATGAATAATGGAGAGGTACTTTCTAAAGTGGATTGAATGGAAAAGTGTGACAATGTCGCTGATTCCTTTTTTCATGTCCGGGGTCTTCACTGCTTTATATTGGGAGTGGATTTAGAAATTTATTTCTAAAAATTCGTTCTGGAGATTATTAACATCAATCGTCCTTTTCTTTCTAATTCTAAAAACAACTTTTCCCTTTTTTATTGCACTTTATCACAAAATAGGAATTTCTTTAATTAAAAAAAATTGATTGCAAAAATTAACAATTTTTTTAAAAAGAATTTTTTCTTTATATTTTAGAAGAAAAAAATATGAAGAAACGGCAGGTTGAAAATCTTAAAATCACATCATGTTACAGCACATGTTAGCCCTCACACACTGATTTATTAAAGCTTTAAGACTCTCTTCGTAGTCGTAACTTTGTGAAAGTGTAGTTTTAAGTTTCTGTTTTGTTTCACAACATCATCGTCGTCGGTGGTGGTTCAGCGATCCCTTTGACAAGTGGATGATGATGTATTAGGACACCCTCTCAAACGAAGAAGACCCTGACCCATACCCTTTCTTTCTTTCCTTCCGCTTTCAAATCGCGTTAGGGAATACATATTGGAAAAAAGGATTAAGAGGAAGGGTGAGCGTCGGATGACAAAAGGCAGAAGAAGAGAAATCTGGGATCCTTTTCATAAAATGCTGCTGCTGCTCATCTTTTTTTGGGTTGATTCATCTAATTCATCTCCTTCAAACCCTAAAATTGGAATCATCTGGAAGAGGGTGTCATGTATGAAGCTTAAAACTTTTTCATAATAAAATTCCAAGGAAATCAAGTGGAGAAGCTTAGGGGAAATATTAATATCTTTAATTAGCTCATTCCTTTTATTCAAGGCATAGGCTGTGAGAATGATATGATGGCGTGGTGAATGGGAGTTAACAACAAAGTCAAAGTCAAACGATCGTTGTTTCAAGGGGATGACAGACAGCAAGTTGGATTTTACGCTTAACTAAAATCATTCACAGTGATGAGATATTATCCCCTCTACTTAGATTTACGAAACTTGACATTTTTCATCTAGGAATCCGAATTCTCAGTTTCACACATTTTTTCGGGTACAAGCTGGTGCAGAAAAGGATATGTTGGGGAAAAAGACGACGACGCCTTGTTCTTTTAATTCGACCATTAGACACAAGAGTTATTCTCATTTTCAGAGTATCAGTATCAAACAACAGCTGCTGTCAACTGTCGACGACCTGAATCTTTCTATTACTAGGAAGAAAACGTGATGACTGAACATGAGGAGAGACAATCTCGGGGAATTTGGATATTTTTGAAAAAAAGAAGAATCGACGGATTAGTTGAATTGGGTGCTTATAAATGTCGTATGGATTCTTGTACTTTTATTCCGGTTTCGTTGGAATATTTTGTTGAGAGGGTGAGGCTACACAGGGTGCCTCTACGTTGTTGCTGAGAACTTGCTAAAATGATCTATTGCCCTGTATCGTATATCACGCCGCGAGCTTAGCATCATTGTCCACTGTGTAAATTAAGAAATGATTTATGGGCTAAAATACATCAGCAGTTTTTTAAAATAAAAATCTTGCATAATTATTTCTAATATATTAAACTTGAATGTGAAATCCCTATTAAAAAGCTTTAGAAACATTGGTGCACGTTTAACAATGCTATTGTTGAAGGAGTTGTCTCAAAGTTATGATCACCTGCTCAAGTCACGACGAGTGGAATCGATACGCTCGGTAGAGTGTATGAGTGACATGGATAGAAAAAAATTGATATGAATCGTCATATCCTGATGTCCCTGTCATGTTATTAACCGTTTCGGGCCGGGGTACTCTTTTTCTGTGAGTACTTCGTGGACGGGCGACGACTCTAGTCGTTTTCGAATAGAGTGCCACACAGCCGGCCAACTCTTCTATCATTGGCATCTCCCGGACGGGGTGTGTATGAAGAAGAAAAAATGAAAAAAACCCAACTCGAATTTTGAGTTCTTTAAAATTGGAATTTTAAAGTAGGGAAAAAACGAAAATGCTCAGGACAGATGGAGCTCCATGCTTGCTTTTGAATTATAATCCTACCTATAATACAACACAGGGTAAATGCGAAGGTAATCAGGCAAAGGCAATGTAATGGGACCGACTTTTGTCGTCCCCCGTCTGAGAAGACGCAAGGAGGAAAACGACAAAAGTCGTCTCCCGTCCAGGAGATGCCTATGAGAGAAGAGTTGCCCGGCTGAGAGGCACTCTATTCGAAAACGACTAAAATCGTCTCCCGGCTCGAAAGGGTTAAGGTTCAGAGGATCCCATGGTGAGAATACAAATGAAAATTTGTAGATGAGTAATTGGTAACCAAAAGGACTTGGGATTGAAACTTGGGATTGGTGGAATGGAAAGACAGATCCCTGTTTTGTTTAAGATTCGACAGGGAAAAGAACAACGGGAAAATGATGAATAATCTTGTTTGTGCATAATGTATGCTAATACTCCTGTTTAGTAAAATGGAATCCAAAAACTCAATGAAGTATCCACAAAAAAGGATCTACTTATACTATTATCAAGAACAGAATTTAGGAGGATAAGACTTGGTTACGTGCTGGTCTTGATATTTTGAATTGAGAACAAAAGGGATCTAAAATCAGAATAAATAGATGAAGACGAGTTGACGTTAGACTAAGTTGGAGAAAGAAACGTAAGGGGCAGATGTGATAGTATCAAGGATGCAAGGGATGTCACACAGGCCGTGTGACATTTACTCATCTGATATTCTACACGCGACTTCTAAGAAACTACTGCTGACTTCAAATCCCTTGTCTCTTTCTCCACTATTCCTTCGTGTAATCTGCATCTCTCCAGGAATACTATAAAGATCCACAGAAAATGCTAAAATCCTTCCATATATATTCTCTCTCTCCTCACGATTTTTATCGCTTAGTCTTTTCTAAAATAAGGTATGTCATTTTTATAACATCGGTCTGAATTTTTCAAAAAGAAATTTTTAGAAACAAAACAAAATACAATTGTTTTAATCTAGTATGACATTTTTTAAATTTTTTTTTTAAAAGTTAGCAGAAAATTTTAAAAGAAGAAAGTATATATGCTTCATTTTTAGTATTGTGAGAAATAAATGCTGGAAGGATTATCAATCCTGAATTCTTTTATTGAATTCATTTAGCTGTGAAATCTAATAACTCTGATTGGCTGAAATGTTACGTGAAGTAGACCAGTTCGTTAAGAAAGGGCCAAGCCCAAGAATTCGTTTAAGAAAAACGCTTTCATTGTAAAAGAAGAAGATAAAAAGCAGAGAAGTATTTTATGATGATGTACCATAGAAATTCACTTGGGAAAATAAAATTTTGGTATACTTTCTTTAACCACAATCCTTCCTTACTCATTTTCTGTTACTCAAAGGTGTGATCTGGATGAACTATAAGTAGAAACAGTAAATACTGGACCAACAACAACAACGTTTACTCAATAACTTGGTTCTTAACGAACTTTCTTCCTTTAAGAATTCCCTAGCGTGTTTTCTTCGTTGTGGCTGACTCCCTTTCCTTTTACTTTCTTTCAAACTCTTGAGTCTTATCTCAAAGAAAGTAAAAGGAAAAGTCTGTTCTTCTTCTCTATTAGGTTCATGATACGATGCCATAGAGCGTAATGTGGGAAGTGGGATATGACAAGAATCCACTCCCTCCCGTTGCCCTATTCACTCCAATAGGCTCAAGGAGCTTCTTTTTTAGAAAACGAAATACTGAGCACTTGTCATGTCGACGTCTTCAACTTTCATATAACCCTCACACAAAAATGCTCAAAATGCTTGCAAGAATTCTTGATAAAAAAATCTACGTAGTACAGAAAGTCAAGTCCATACCTAACTGTGAAAGATTGAAACTTTATACAACTAACAATAATATTATGCCTTAAAGTTGCTGATTACATGATTTCAGTGCTGACTTTTTTTCTATAGTTGTATTTTATTACTTAGATGAAAGTTCAACTTCTTTTTCTTATTAAATACGCGGTTGACTTATTATTTTCTAATTTATTTCTAGAAGAAGCACAAGCACATCCTCACTCCTTGAGATTTCTTTTCTTGAGAAAAGGAAGATTGAAGAATGTGAAAGGCGTTTGTGAGGTTGGAGAGTGTTGGTGTGGTATTGAATGATCGATAGAAAGGAAAGAGCAAACGAAGTCTCGGTTCGTTGAGAAATCCAATTCATCTCTCTCCGTGTCAGAAAGTCGACTTAAAATCATCGATTTCATCCGGATATTGTCACGCTTAATTTCTCTCGAGAATTGCTTTTTTACATTGATGTCACTTTATCGGTGACTTTAGAGTGTAGATTCAACCAATTGGAATCCAGGGCTTTCCTTCAAAACGGATTTTACTTAATCTCTTCATTTAAGTCCTTTCCAAGGAAAAAAAAGAAGGCTTGTGAACGACACATTTGATTCATGATGTGATCCACTAAAACGGAGTGAAGTGAGTAGAGTTAGAGTCAAGTAGAGGAAAATATCACTTTCACTTCAGTAAAAGTTGACGCTTTTCACATATGTTAAGAATCAACTTTTGAAATCTTATTTACAAAATAAACCTGTCAGCTATAAATCATTCTAAGGAAATTAGCAGGGCTGAACCATATTCCCTTCCCTCTCAGCCGCATCTTAGAAAAAAGACTATAGCAGTTTGAACTCAATTTTATAATTTTTAAGATGATAAACTTTCAAAAATTCAAATGAGTTTCGATCTTTTTCTTCTAACTTCCATCTTCTTAAGGAAGAAAGTAAGCTTGTCATTTGAGGAAAAGTGAAATGAATTTTAAAAGCTGGTGAATCCTGTTTAATATTTATTTTGAGAATTTCCATAATGACTCATGTAAATAGACGTATCTCATCTTGTATGAGGAAAGAAATGAAGTGAGAGGTCTCAGGGTAAAGGCCTAATTTGGGAAATGAGTTGAAGGAAATGATGATGAGAGGGAATGGGGATCGTGTTCATGAGGAGAAAGTAAGAGAGATAAGAAGAAAGCACACACACACTCAGAGAGAGAAAGCAGAGAAGGAGTTATCCTTGAGGGCAACTCAATAAAAAGTTTTCCCTTTCCCAAATCATCATTTTCATGCACATTGAAAACATACTTTGAGGTTCAGCCTTTAGAACCAAAACTTGTAGCCAATTTAAATACTTTCCTCCAGTTTATTCTGGACTTGAATTTCTCTTTTTAAGATAAGTTGAGAAATAGAATTTTCTATTTTAACAAATTCTCAAACTTTATTTTCACTTTCCAACATCAAAGATGTAGTTTTCTCTCTTCTTTTTTTTTTGACTCGCCATGGGTTTTTCCTAATTACTATTATAGGATAAGAACCAACTACTACTAAGAATAACTACTGTACTGTAATGAGAGAATGAGGAAAGTTTACGAGTGGGAAGGAGAAAAAAAGAAACTCATCTTCTTTCTTATCTCTTTTCTCCATTTTACTTTCTTCCATTTTCTCCTTTCTTCGTTTTCCGAGTGCTAATCTTAAATGTTGATTCTCTGGGAATGGGTGTGAGGAATTGCTCTCTTGGGACTTTCACTCACACGAAAAGGAATGAAGAAACGGCACGTCTTTCATTTGGTCTTTTCTTAAAGAAGGATTTCAAATAGAAGTTAATGGTATTCCTTCCGTTTGATGAAAATCTTGAATTTGACGAAAACCATAAGAAACTATGACCCCTTTAGATTTATGACTCGTGAAATTGTTCTTCTAAATAATAATATTTCAAGAGTCAAATCAGCAAAACATTATTCCATACGTATATTCTTTTTAAAGTTATTTACAAAAATTTCTTCATTTTAAATACAAAACAAGTTATTTATGGTATCATTCCTTATTATTATTTATACTCAACTTAACTAAGTATTTTACATCTGAATCTCATAAACAATATTTAGCTGTGCAAATCTGAAATACCTTTTAGAGGCTTATAAACTTTGAAAACCTAATTTAGCAAAGTAGTAGCAGCAACGCAAGCAAAGTAGTAGTAACCTCTTCTAGTCTTTTTAGCTTAAAGAAGAAGATTTATGAGATGCAAATGAACGTTCCGTGGCCAATAACTCATTCAAGATTAAACTCTGACTCTGCAGTTTATATTTGTGTCCCCACAACATATTTCATTGGGTCTAAGAATAATAAGGAAAAGCAACCACTACACTACTTTTCCACTTCACTGGCTGGAGAGGACCTTTCTATAAAATCATCCAAGCTTTTAATTCAAATAAAACAATATCCGATGACAACAAAAACAAAATTACAATAATATAATAAAATTTCTTTAGTTTAATAATATAAGTTTTTAGGAGAGAGTTTTTGGAAATAAAATATGTAGGAAATATTTTATAGCTTTTCCAGTAGACTTCCTCTTTTTGGTTCCTTTTTGGTTTGAAAGTCCCGAAGGAGACATATGGATCTCGTAATTAAAAAGTTCCATCACCAAAAGTTTCTCACTTTATCTATTTATGCTTTACTTCTAAAACTTCTTCGTCTTCTTCCAGTAGTAGTAGTAGTAGTTTAGTAGCTAACAAAATGAATGGAAGTTTTCTTCTTATATTTTCATTTTCAACTTTTCACTCCAAATCTTAACACTATACTAATAAAGGACCACCCGATTCTTACAAAGCCTCCTAGGAAAATGTGGGACGACTTTAATATTATTCAACATTTTAATTGTATTAAGAGTATTAGTAACTTTATACTAAAATCTTAAAGACTTTTATCTCATATTATGAAACTAATTATAGTATTTTCCATAAAATTCAACATTTAAAAATATAGAATTTATTTTTATATTTTCTGTTCTATCGGTAGTCTCAAAACGAGGAATGAACAAATTTTGACTTTGACATGTTGAAATGTTATTAAAATCTCCAGCCAGAGTATGCATCGTTTAACATGAATCTAAAGTGATGAAGATGGTTTTAAAAAATACACCTACACACTATGGAATCAAAGGGTATTCGGAAGAAAGGTAAAGATTCATATCTATTGCCATTGCCAAGGATAACATGCTGGAAAAAGAATTGGCTTGGAATGAGTTAGCTCAAATTTTGAAATCTAGTGTCATCTCGACATATATTTCACAGAGATCCTCCTCTGAGGGGGGTTTAATACCTGGAGTCATAGGTTTAATCAGTCTTCACGGCTGGGGTCACTTAGAGACTCCGTGACATGATCTTTATGATAATACTGTTTGGTTATGTAAAAATAACATGAATACAAATAGATACAACATGCAAACCCCAAATTTTACTTATCTAACCCCTCCTCTCATTTATCATCTTCTCACAAACCACAGAGTTAGTATCCCATGGGGTATAATTCCTAAATTGAACTTCCCAGCTCAACAATTCAAAAATGACGTTATTTGACCTCTAGAACTTCCTTGTCATTGTTGTGGAAAATATTGAGCTTATTATATGCATAACTCAACTTATCTTGAGATATGTCATGTACGTGTTTTATAAAGTGATAAAATAAAGGAGCACAATTTTCATCATACGATTATAAAATTAACATGCTATTTAAAACCACATCCTTTTCATCTTTAACTTTGTTAATTTATCGTAAGAGATTAAATATGAATTTACAATTGACAAATGTTAACTACCATATAACAACTTCTCATTTAAGAAATTAATCATTCTTATCAACATATTCTTTTTATACGATACATTTGCTAATAGATTTTCATTATGTTTGTTGTGCTGCAATATTTTCTGAAAATATTTTTGTAATTTTTAGTGTATACTACCGTTTCATTTTCCAAGATGAAGGCATCCTTATCATCTTCAAACGTAGAATCTATTACAAGAGATCAATTAATTTTTCTTTCTTTATTCTTTTTCGGAAATGTTATGGTTGAATCCATTGTTTTGATTGGAAAGCCACTTTATCCACCAGAGGTTTTTTTTATAAATTATAAATACGAATAACTAATAATGTTAAAATTTGTTTTTTACAGGCAGAAAGAAAAGGATTAAGTCCTTCAATCTATGGTGCAGTTTTGGGAACTCCTGGAGTTACTCAAACTTTTGCTGCATTTTTATGCGTTTATGTATGACTTTTAAGTAATTTTATAAAAAAAAATTATTGAAATTATCCAAATTTATAGGTTGAAAGAATAGGATTGCATAAGATATATTTTATGTCCAGTTTAATTGATAGTTTGGCTTCTATATTATTTGGGTAAGTTACACAAAAAGCAGACTAGCCAGAAATATTTTTTAACAATTATTTTCAATTTTTCAATACACAAAATATTGACATTACAAGAAAATATTTCGGCCTTTTAAGCCAAATATATACATTTTTTTATACATTTATTAATTTTTTTAAATCATTTATTATTTTAATCTTGTTTTGTACTTAGTTAAAACAAAATAAATTGAAACTTAATAAATATTTAAGAAAATATTTTGAGTTTTTAGTTAAATATTATATTAAATATTTAGGCTGTTTTTAAAAAAAATTTCTGGCAAGTCTGAAATGATGTATTACGATGTTGCTTCTATTATTACATAAGTTGTAATTTACGTTGTAGATTGTTATACTACATCGATTCTTACTTCTGGTTTGTTTCTCTGTCGTTTATATTAATGGGATTTCAAGGGTTGGCGAATGTTGGAACGGCATGCTGCATATTTGCATTGTGTTGTACAGTATTCCCAAACAGATTAGGAATGGCACTTGTAAGTTGCACAAATTCGTTGTTTTAAAGTTAATAAATATATAATGCTATGAAATTTTTGAAGGCTATTGCCGAAACAGGCAAGCTGGTGGGCCTTGCGCTTGGCCCCTTGATAGCTAGTGCAATTTCCTTTCACTTTGGATTTACTTGCAGCTATGTTGTCTTTGGATTCGTACAACTTGGAATTTCATTTCTGATATTATTTTGTTTACCATTAATTCCAAAGCAAAAGGTTGAAAACATTGAAAAAGATTCAAAAGGATATAAGGAGATATTATTAGAACCAACAATTATGTTGTTTATATTTGGATCATTTATTGGTGACATGGGTTTAAACTTTGTAAATACAATTTTGGAACCTGGACTACGATCGGTATGAAATTTAAACATTAAAATTATATAAATCAAATTATTATTTTTGTATTTTAAAAAAAAATAGCACCGTCTCAATAAATTAGGAGTTGGTTTCATGTTCTTTTGTTTTGGATTATTCAATTTCCTTGGTCCAGTTTGGGGCATACTTCTAGAAAACATTCAAAGATCTGAGTTAATTGTTGCTTTCAGTTTTATTTTAATTGCAATATCAACAATATTTCTTGGACCTTTACATCTATTTCCTATAACCAGGTGAGGTTTACTAATATATTATTATTATCCTATAATACTAACATTATGCATTTATCTTCAAAAAGGACATTTGTAACAACAATATTTGGCCTCCTAATTTTTGGGTTAGGTCAAGGAATGCTGGACGTTTCAACAATTGTCAACTTCCAGTTGCAAGTGATGTAAATGCTATATTTTATAATACTTTACTTTATATTTTACAATGCATAATACCGTTACAGGGATAAGGGTGTAAGTGAAACAGAATCATTGAGTCGTACATTTGTTCCAGTTGTATATACAATATCTTCTGGAATTGGGAGCATGTTTGGCTCTTCTATTGGAGGAATACTTTTTGAAAATTTTGGATTTCCACATGCTCTTATTTTTATATTTACAACACATTTATTAACGGTAAACAATTACATACTTCAGAGTATAAAATTGCTTAATTTCGTTAAAAAATATTGCAGGGAGCTTTAATACTTTTGTATATGGGCTTTAGACAATGTCGTCCAAGGAAAGCGTATACTGACGAGACGAAGCCACTTTTAAGTTTAGATATAAAATAATATAAATAAATAAATTTATGCTCAATATTTTCTATTGATTCTAATTTGAATATTTTGTATAAATTAATATTATTCATTGAATCTTGACTGCTGTTGAGCAGTCACAAGTGTTTAACATTATAAAGGCAACATTTGTTAATTGTTATAATTTTAATGTGCGTCCTTCACTATAAGTAATTTGAATGACATTTCAATACATTTGACTCTTTTACCATATGCGAATTTAATGAAAATGTTATTACAATTATTGTGAGTGATATGCTTCACTTGTTATTTACCATACTACTCACGCCAGTAACGAATGCATATAACAGTAAGTAATTAGAAATTGTTGCTCGTGGTCAAATTTAGAAAGTTTCTTTTACAGACAATCACAATAAGAATATTTTTACATTTTGATATAAGTTTAAAATGATTTTATGAGAAAGAATATTTACAAGTGTACTTTGAGTATTCAATTTCACAATGAAAGGAAGCATTAATACTGGAAAACAGGATTCTTGTCAAAAATCAGAAATAATTAAGCTGAAACGAGAGATCGGATTATTAGAAGGAGTTTCATTGATTGTTTGCTCTATTATTGGTTCCGGTATCTCTCTTAAAATATTTAATATGAAGTTAAAGATATTGAAATTAAATTTTTGTAGGTATTTTTATATCTCCAAAGGGAATATTTACACTAGTAGGATCTCCTGGCGCTTCATTACTAGTATGGGTACTAGGTGGAGTTTTCGCTATTTGTGGGGCAATGACCATGATGGAACTCCAACTTGCAATGCCAACTTCTGGTGGTTACTACACTTTCTTTTTTGAAGTTTTAGGTCCACTTCCAGCATTTATTTATTTGTGGGTCCAAGTATTCATTTTGGCGTATGTTTCATTCCTAATTCTAAATTAGTAAATCTAAAACTTATTTAAAATTTTTGATTTAATTCAGTCCATCACATTATGCAATACTTGGATTGGCTGTTGCAAAATACATAACATCTGCAGTTTTTTGTTCTGCATATGAAATACCTCCGATTGCTATTCAACTCATAGCTGCATGTGCTGTTTTATTCTTTGTCTTTCTAAACTGCTTTGATGTTCGAATAATCGCAAGACTTCAACGGTTGTTTTTATTTGGAAAATTGGTTCCACTTGCCTTTATTATTTTATTTGGATTATCGAGTACTCTACTATGTGATACAAAAGCAATTTATCGTGCAGTTACTTTTGGTGACACAATTTTTGAGCCTGGAAAGGTCGTTTACGCTATTTACTACGCCGGGTTTGCCTACGGAGGATGGGATTCCTTGGTATCGATTACAGAAGAAATCAAAAATCCAAACAGGTTATAAAATTTTAATCAATTTATGTTCAGAATTTAAATATTTATTAATAGAAAACTGTTACATTTCTAGGAATATGCCTCTGTCGGTGTATTTGTCAATCCCATTGGTCACATTCGTATATATCCTAACAAACATTGCGTATCTACTCGTCCTGACACCAGAGGAATTTATATCATCGGATGCTACAGCTTTAGTAATTTATCCTACATTTAAAATTAATTATAATTTCAACTCATTTTAAAAATATAATTTCAGACTTTCATTGAAAAGATTCATAAAAACTACGGTTGGATTATGAGTATTTTTGTATCGCTATCAATAATTGGAACATTGTCTCTTAACATCCTTGTATCTTCGAGGTAACTTTTAGCTTTTTATAAATTAAAATATTTAATTTAATTTGATAATTTCATTGCGAGCTAAGACAACTCTTCGTCGGGGCAAGGAATGGTCAATTTCTTCAAGCAATGGGACTTATTAAACAGTCAAGACTTACACCAGTTCCAGCACTTATATTTCTTGTGAGTATTTTATATAAATTACATGTTAAATACCTTAATGTGTATCACACTTTTAGGGAACACTTTCAATGAGTTACCTCTTCTTTACCCAAGATATTTTCTTACTTATAAATTACGTTGCTTATATATTCAATTTAAATTATATTGGCATTCTTGGAATATTTTTCTACTTACGTTGGAAGAAACCAGATTTAATAAGACCAGTTAAGGTATGTTTATTTACATAATAAAAATTTTCATATTTGTGTTTACTTTTTTGTTCAAAGGTTTCAATAATTCATCCAATAGTATTTTCTTTCTCAATACTTTTTATGACAATCTTACCAATTTTTACTAATCCTTTACAAGTTGGAACAGGGATAGGAATAGCACTTACAGGAATTCCAGTTTATTTACTTTTCTTCGATAGAAATGGTGTATACAAAGATCGAAAGGCTCTTAATGCTTTAAATGGTAAGCATATATTGCAATCTATTGAATGTGTAATTAGAGCGTGTAATGAATTAATTTATGAATTATTTTAGGAAAATTTACTCAATTCATACAGAAATTATTTTTATGTTTGCCAGAAGACTGAATTGTTATTTTTGCAAGTATTATATAAAAAACGAAAGTTGCAGTCTTATAACTGGTTTTCAAAGTGTTAACAAAGTCCAACTACAAGATGGAATTTCTAGCTGCAATGTTTCGTTTTTTAATATATTAAAAACTATTTTATACTAAAAGTAATAAAATACTCACACAAGTAAATCATCTAAATCCAACGTCAATTTAGATTAAGTAATACTTGAATTTAAATTATGTAATCTTTTAATCATTATTGACTATTTATTAAAACTAAAGTTTTTTTAAGATTAAAACTAATAAAATTAATAAGTACTTTGCATTAGCTAAAAATCCATGATGATAATATTAACAGAAAGTGTATATAACACATGACATGACAATACAAAATTATGTAATAATAAAAATTATGAAGTAATTTCATTAAATCATCCTTTAAAAATTTGGTATTTTTAATACTAAAGTGGATTATTACCGTAATGAAACTTTTTTATAAACCCGGCTATTATCAAAATTCAAATACGGTATTATTTACAATTATTATATCCTGTTTAAATTACACCGGCAACTTATAAAGAAAAAAATATCGAGTTCAACTAGAGCTTAGGACAACTGTCAAGTTTGATTGAAAACGACGAATTAAATTTCTATTTTTTTATGCCGCTGGGTAATTATTTGGAAGATCGTGGTATAGCTTTTGAATAATAGTTTGATGAGTTTACTAATCTGAAGATAAAGTATTGATGCATGAATGTCAAGGATTGATGAGAATAAAAGAGTAATTTGCTGGGGCAGGTGATTGTCTTCATTTGCGGATTCCAATCGAATCGTGTTTGTACATTTTTAATCAAAGAGTAGTCCATCAGTAGCCTTCAGTGAATACACAATTTAATCTCATAAACCTCCTTTCTAAATTGTCATGAGTAAATCTTTATAAAGAATATTAATATAATACATACGCTTCACTGCATGTAAAACAACTAACTAAACATCCTTAAAATTATAATGGTGAAAAAACGTTCATTGGTAAGTTATAAAGTAAAAAATAATTGTATTATTTAATATAACATAAAAAATAGTCAAAACATTTCATACAAACAAGAAACTATTTTGTTAACAACCAAATATCCGGTTAAAATTCAATTGTATTGTTCTCCTCACGCTTGGCTTTGTGTAATACTGTTTCAAAATTTAAGCATGTTATTTTACATGTCTTACATCTTCAAAAACTTTAATACATAATATGGATATTACATTTTTATATACTTTATACTGTTATTATATATTAGTGATTAATATTGCATATTACTGCAATTAAAATTGTAAGCTTTCCACTTTTGTTTTATTATTATATCCTTTGTGCTTTGACATTGTAAGAACACCTTCAGAGATATCCTAAAGAATCTTGAAGAGAAATTAATACAATAATTTGTAACATAATTTCGCATTACACAGGACCTTAATAATGGCCATTCGAACCCTGCATTTGTCCCTGACGGTCACAATGGCTCATATAAAAATTTCAACCCCACTACTATTGGATTTGAGGGGTACCAAAAGGAAACTCAACTTAATTCATATCCACCCCCTCAAAACTTTGTAGTTGACAAAACAGTAAGTTTCATAAATATACAGTATAATACAAATAATTGTAATGTATACATATTAATTTTTAACATTAAAATACAGGTCAGTATTAGTGAGTCTGATGAAAATGATGTACCTGATAGAGGACAATGGTCTAATCAACTCGAATTCCTTTTATCATGCATATCTATGTCCGTGGGATTGGGGAATGTGTGGAGGTATGAATTGATAATTGTGATTAATTCAGATTTATCAATAATTCAATTGTTGCAATTTTATCAGTAATTCACATCTATGATTTCAGATTTCCTGAAGTAGCATATCGTAATGGCGGAGGGTAAATTTATAAATATTACTCATATAAACTTATATTTGTTGACGTAAATGATGATTTCAGGGCTTTTTTAATACCATACTTAGTTGTGTTATTCCTAGTAGGAAGACCTATTTATTTCCTTGAATTATGCATTGGACAATTTTGTTCACAAAGTCAAGTAAAAATATGGCGTTGCAATCCATTATTCAAAGGTTATCAATCAAATTTCTAATAAAAGTATAACAACAAGTCTAATCTTAAATTATTAGGTGTGGGCTATGCATCGATGATTGCAACGTTAGGTAATCCCTTATATAAAAAAAAATGCAAACAAATATTTCAATGATCGTATTATTATTTAGGTGTGATGTCCTATTACTGGTAATTTTATACGAAATATTTAGAATGGGGTAAATTTTTTTTTACGAAATTGATTTTATAATTAATTTTTGTCTTAAGTTCTATAATGGCTCTCACAATTTTTTATTTTTTTGGATCATTTACAAAAACATTACCATGGACAGAATGTAATGATAATTGGGGAGTAAACTGTACAGAAATTGAAGCAGATCATACAGTCCCAATTGCAGAATTATATTTTAAGTATGATTTCATATTCAATATTTATCAGTTGTTATAATCAATAACTCACTGTTGATAAAATTGCAATTTAGAAAAGAAGTACTTAAAGAAAAAGCAAATATTAATGATGGAATTGGACTTCCCGAGTGGCGAATGACGCTTTGTTTATTAGCTGCATGGCTTGTTGTCTATTTATCTCTTATCAAAGGCGTCAAGAGTTCGGGGAAAGTTGCATACTTCACAGCACTTTTCCCTTATGTCGTATTGATCACACTTTTAATTAGAGGTGTGACACTTGATGGTGCTGTAGATGGAATTAAAGCGTTTTTAATACCAGAATGGAAAAAAATATATGAACCCAGAGTAAATAAAATGAAATATGCTTCTTATATTTTTCTTTCGAATTAATATAATTTTATAATTAATATAGGTTTGGTTTGAAGCAGTTTCTCAGTGTTTCTTTAGTCTTAATACTGGATTTGGTTCAGTAATTATGTTTGCTTCTTATAATCCAATCAGACATAATATTTACAGGTTTGTTCAAAATGTTACAATGCATAGTTGATTTATACAACATTCTATTAACTGTAATGTATACTGTAACAGAGATGCCTTAATATTGAGCATAATGGACACACTTACAAGTTTTATTGCCGGAATAACAGTATTTGCAATTATTGGCTACCTATCTTTTGAAACAGGTGTTGCTATCGATAAAATTATGGAAAGTGGTGGTGGAACTACAATTGCTTTCGTCAGGTTTGTTATATTATAATCATTTAAAATTTCTCAAATAATATAAAAAAAAATACATTTTTATAGTTATCCAACAGCTATTGCTAAGTTTGGTTCTGCAGCACCGGTAATATTTTTAACAAATCTGGTAGAACTTCAGAATAAAGAATTGATTGCTTTATAAAGCACCATGGTTTCATTATTCTGATGCTAGAACTAAATTCTAAAAAAGTTTGTTAACATTGCAGTTCTTTGCCGTGGCATTTTTTCTGATGTTATTCACCCTTGGTATTGGAAGTGCAACAGCAGATGCTGGTGCTGTAATATCATTAATTGCAGATAAATATCCTAATATTAAAAGATGGCACATTACAACTGTGCTTTGTAGTTCTGCGTTTTTAGTAGGATTGGTATATGTAACACCAGTAAGTATTTGTAATATCAAACAAAATGATTACCGTAATTGTTAATACTTTCTAAACATTTGTTTATAGGGTGGACAATTTATACTCACTTTAGGTATGTAAATATTAATCTTTGTAATTGAATTCATCTAATGTTCATTTATTTCTGTAGTTGACTATTTTGGAGCGGCCTTTGTCATATTTTTGACATCAATCTTGGAAGTTATGGGAATTATTTGGGTATATGGAATGTCCAATTTTATTTCTGATATTGAATTCATGTTGGGAAAGGATGTATTTTGGAAATTTGGAAAATACTATTGGCAATTATGTTGGGGAATTATTATACCCATTGGCTTATGCATTATTCTCGTTTACTCTCTTGTTGAACCAAGTCCTCTCGAATACAACAATGCTGAATTTCCAACAGCAGCAATCGGTAAATTCATAAAATTAAATATAGTGTGACCATTAATTACTGAATTTAATTAATACTATAATAAAAATATAATTTAGTTTGTGGGGTGATACTAGCTATAGCTTGCTTAGCTCCAATTCCTATATGTGCTGGTATTGCAATTTGGAAATCAAAATCACCGACTCTTATAGGCGTAAGCAATATATTTTCCAGTTTACTTGACTTATGTTATACGAAATAGTAACTTAAAATTTTTATGTGGACAGAAAATAAAGGAAGCTGCATCACCTGCGGATAATTGGGGACCACATGGGTCGAAAACGCGAGCGGAATGGATAGAATATAAGAAACTAAATAATCGTGAATAAATATTTTTGAATCAAAATATGAAAGCATAAATTATATACGTAATCTGTATCCCTTTTGGTAAAATCCAACCTTAGTAAGCTACTATTCTGAATTAATAACTTATTATAAGATTACATGAATTTTTGGTATACCTCTTCACTTTAACAATGCAAAGTGTAAGTTTGTTGTCTGTACATGAGTTTAATATTAAAATGTTCAAAGACCGTGACCTGTATATATAAAAATTGTTGATTAAGTACAAGTTTTTAGCCCGACTTCGGGCTTATGGATTCGTCGTGTCCGTCCGTCCGTCCGTCTGTGTACACGATAACTTTAGAAT